>VXBU01009013.1:46825-57988 GCA_013400315.1 Bombycilla garrulus
AACAAAATTAACTGCTATTGAAAACAAACCAACCAAATTACTTTGTGGAATTTACTGTTGCAGAACATATGCAAAACAAGAAAATTCCACAGGCCATTTTTTTCAGTTATAATTCGTTACTTTGCAAGTAACTTAACAATCTCAAGGGCTTGTAATTAAATATTGGGTTCAGTTGGGTACTGAAATATCATCAAAACTACTAAAGTAATCAGCAAACTAGATTTAGTACATTACAGTATATATTGGTTATGAGTTTCAACCTGAAAGAGAGAAAGGCAAACAAAGGGTATTTTTCAAAAAATACCAATAGCAATAAGACTCATGGGGAGCAGTCCATTGTAAGAAGTGGCTGCTGCCTGCATGGGCAGGGACCCCTGTGGAAGACGATATATGAAACCTAAGCCAGGCCAAAGAATGGGTGAAGCAATTAAGGTAATCTGGTTTTTCTTTGAGACTCAAACAACTCCCACTCTTATGGACACAGGCGGATCCCACTTTTCTTGTTTCAGAATTGTCATCTGTAAGTCTCTAATCATAAAATATAAATTTTTTGCTCAACATTCACTTTTCAATATACAAATGTTTGTTTTAGGAAATGAACTCATTGGCTCTAACTATGTGTACAATGGTGCACAAACTGAGCAAGAAAAAAGACCTGGAAAGTAGCTTAAGCAGGAATTCCTGACCAATTGGCTTTTCCACACATCAGTCCAAGGCAACAATTGACTCTTTGCCTTCAACCTCAACCAGCATGTTGACTGCCAGGATTTTTTCAGTTCTTTTACCACTTAATGTATGTTATAGACTGCTAGCTTGTGCTGTGCTCTGTGGAACAGATGGCCTTAAAAGATATTTTCTCTTTGATTTTTTTTTTTAAGTTTTGGTTTTGGGTTTTTTTTTTATTTTTTTTACTACTTTGATGCTAAGAGAGCACAAAAACTGATTGCACCCCAGAAACCTTAAGTTAAGGATACAGTTATCTCTCACTGAGAAACCACACAGAAGACTTCTTCTCTCTCCTGCATAGTCTAAATGACTACTGAAAGGGAATAAGCCCAAGGAACTTGCAGTATAAAGTATTTGAAAGATAATTTCAGACACTGAAGTAGAATGCACATTTCTTTCCGTTCACTCAAATTTCAGCTATTGAGCTGAATGAATTAATGTACAAAATTTTTAAATTCAAGATCCTGTGATTAAAGAGATTATAATATTTCTCTATCAAGAATGCTGATTTTTAGCAGAAGTACATTGATTTTAGTAAGGTGTTGTCAAACCACTGCAGTGAATTCTATTTTAAAAAAATTAAAACTTTTAAGTCTTGCAAGATTCCATAGGATTTTGATTCATTCACTGTGCTAATTATTAAAGCCTTTCCCAGAAATGGCAACATTTTGCCTTTATATTTTTATTTGAGAGGAAAGAAAAATATTTAATGTCAGGATTACAGCATAAGAAAAGTATCACATTTCAAATCTCCTAGTTTACTACAATTTACAAGCCTTAAACAGGCCTGATTACAAATACGGGATGCTCAAAGTCTGGCCTTTTAGTTTCCAAACATGAAAAGCCCTGGTTTTACCTGGAATGATGTTATATCCATGAAGAAATGCCCCAGTAAAGAAAACCAGAATAAGTAACCTGATCCTTGAGTTTTACTAGATGACCTTGCTGCCTTGAAGACTGGACAAGGTAGACTTTAAAGGCTCCATAACAATTCAAATTTTTCCATGATTCGAAGATCCTGTCTAACCTTTTGTGTCACAGACGTGCCTGTGATCTCAGATATCATATACCAAGACAAGCCAGCCACAGACTTCTTTTTTACAGCTCCTTTTGAATTATTTTGTCTTTTCTGGCCACTGAAGAGTAAAGAACTGGTAGGATTTATACTCTTCTGTCAGCTTTGATCAGATAAAACTCTTTCCTATTGTGGGATCTGCATTCAATTCTTTCTAGTCATGCCTCTGTTGCATTTTCCTATTCTGCTAAGCTACAGATATTTACAGGTTTTTAATTACAAGAAACCACCTTTTCTAGTTCACCCTTTCTTATGCTTTGTAATTAGCAGGTCTCATGATGAAGACCAAACATTATTTTGTCTCTTTTAGGAGTTTACAGAGAGATATACCTTGATTCAAAGTTATGACAGCAACAGCTGTCATATGAGCATTATTTACTGAGAAGAGACACTGCTAAATATTCTGCACAAGAAGTATATGGCATACATTGAGTTGTGGTTTTTTTTCCCAGCTTCAAGCAAGAACCGAAGCAATATATAACGTAGACTTTGTTTCTTTCATTGTTTTTGTTTGTGTGTGTACATAGCTATCTTGTACTGAAGCACCTCAGATTTTGACATGTGATATTATGCAAAATAATACAAAAATACTGTATTATTTCCCCTCTTTATCCTATTAAATAGCTGTTTGCAAAATACACTAAGCAATTAAAATCAGAAATGAAGTTCCCAATCTGGCAGTCATCATCTTGCTCACTCTCCTCCAAGCAAGAAAATGAAACAGGGAAGGAAAATATAAAGTCTGTGCAACTTAAGTGCTGGATTTGTCTGCTACCAATGCAGGATCTCAGGTTTTCCATGACAGCTGAGCATAAACTTCCTGGGAAAATGCCGTGAACTGATGTTTGTCTTCACAGCATACGGCATGGATTCCACCTCTAGACAGAGGAGAGCCTGCTCAGCTCATCGCTCCAGATGGTCCAGAAGACTGATTAGAAGGGAAAAATAAACTCCAATAATATCTTAGGTCAGGGATGGAAACAACATCTACTTGCCATCAAGATGGCGTATTTGAACAAAGTGAAGTAATACATTCAAGGACATTTCTTAGGGTATTGGCAATAATCTCTCTGTGTGTGCCTCTTGAATGCTTAGCTATATTTCCGCAGCACAATGGACACAAAGTATCTAAAATATTCCAATATTCCTCTTAAGAACAACAATAAACAGCAATTATTAGCCTCCTGTACAGAGCCCACTAGGCCACTAGCCTAGTACAGAGCCCTTTTTGTTTATTTGTAAATAAACAAAACTTTGGTCATGAAATTACGCTGTTTTTTTTAACTTTAGTTTTGAGACTCTTAAGCAGGAGAAACACCATCCAGGCTCTAAAATGTAGCTTCACTGACCCTCATTTTATGGCAAAAGCTTACAATTTGTACCAGGTTGTTCGCCCAGTTTCAAGTTTTGCTTTTTTCTTTAGTCACTTTGGTTGAATGTAACTGGCTAACATAACCTGATAAAACTTCAATTTCCTTGTAATTCCTGAACCTCCAGCAGCAATCAGCATGTACTCATGTGGGAAAGCCTCAACCTTTTTATCAACTCTCTTGACAGAAATGCTGTTGCATCAAATCTGTTCCTTTCTTAATCCTGTGGATTTATTTCAAGAGTCTAGTAGTTATACCTCACATCCAACTACTATGTGGCATATCAGCCTAAAGGCACCACATGCTCTCTGCCTTGTCCTTGGCTCTGCAAAATGTGCAGGGCATATGTGTCAGTCACCAGGGCAAGTCATGTACATAACCATGAGCAAGGACGAGAGGATGGAAACAGCTTGTAACTACAATTTATCTGGATTACCATCAAGTGCCCTGGCAATCCTTGTGCTATCAGTACAGGAATCAAGAAGTACCTGCTGTCCTAGGTTCTACTTGCTTCTCCAGTATCACTTAGTCTGTGTTCTCTACGGCTTATAAGCGTATCTGAAATATCACAGGAACTAGTTCCACCAGGCACGTGGAAAAAAGCTGAATGAGATCCTGCTAAAGATTATATCTACCTGCACATGTGATTTACAAACCAAAGAATTTTTTTCCTCACACCTTATCACCTTCTCTTTCTCCAGGAAAATGATATTTTTTAACCTGAGAGATATAATTGTTGTAGTTCCTAGTAACTGTCAGGACCTTGGTTTGGACAAATCCATCCAAATCAAGTTGTTCTCCTGAAAAGAAAGATGATGGTTTGATCAGCAAGGTAGGAGATATAAAGCTCAGTGTCCACAGCAGTGGGCTGAATCAGGACTGAGACAGGAGGCAAATATTCAGCAAGCTGAGTAAGAACCTGATGCCCAGACAAATAAGAATTAAGAGAGAGAAGTTGAAAGCAATGATCCAAAATCTAAGGTATTTTGGAAATTTCTGTGCTAAGTAAGTCCCTAGGTGTGAGAGAAGAGCTAGTCCTCAGACCACTGCGAGAGAGACCCGTGCTACATTGGTCAATTACTGTTAGTTGACACTGTTAAGAGACAGAAGGCTTTATTTCTATATGTTGATCAGACCATGACTTTTTACAAGGTAGCTGCAGTCTTTAAAAGAAGGAAAGATGCAGTCTGGCTTGACAGATATTAAAACTCGAGAAATATTCAACAATGGGAGTGTGACTTTGTTCTTTCAAGGTAAAACCTGTGATATGAGCATGGAATTCCTTTTTATTTGTTTGTGGCTTATGTTGCTCCGTGCAGGTGATTGTTGAAACAGAATTGTGGAATACTACTGTAAAAAAGCAGACACCTGTGTCAAAATGTAGAATTTTTCATTAAAAAAAATATTCCCTCTACTAATACAGCTATGAAAATTTAAAATATATTTGTGTAGGTGTTCACAGAAATTCCAGAACTACATAGCACTGTTAAGCTTGCTTTTTTTTTTTTTTTNGCTTGGACATATTACTTCAGAATGTAGAGGTTTGCTTCTAAAAGTTTATTCTGGTAGTGATTTGGCTTGCTATACCTTAAAAGTAGATGATGTAAATTTATTTGGTCTTTGCATCAATCTCATGCTAATAATCTAAAATGGAGAAGTTTGGATTCAAACAGAGGTGAAATTTTATTCACAAAATAATTTATAAGCAAGTCCTTCACTGATTTTGAGATAGGATCCTTTTTCTGTCTTGTATGTTTCAGGTGAAAACTGAAAATCATTGAGATTAGGGCCCAGCTTTTCAGTGTCACTTTTCTTTTGCTATTTCACTATTTGCACTGATAAGTTTGTTTCAGCATTACATCACACAATACTTAAAAACTACAAAAATTATGCAATCTGTTTTTTCCACCATCTCCATGATAAGTTTTATTCATATCTGCATGTGGTGACCTGTTTTATTTCTTCATTCAGAAGAATTGGAATATTTCTATTTATTTATTTATTTATCTATTTATTTATTTATTTTATTCTGTTTCTTTGGAAAAGTATCAACAGTAAAATCCTGGATGTAATGAACAACAGAAGAGGCAAATAACCAGTCCCAAATTCCCGAGGAATCCAGCATTACCTTCTCTGAAACACGGTAAGTAATGTGTTTTCTGCGCACAAATGTAATTTCATTTATTGAAGATGTATTTTGTGCCCCCTTTCCCTCTTGTATCTCTTAAAAACATGTAAGAAACTTTGCTTACTATTTTGACACCTATCTACTGCCTTAAGAACATCACCACAAGTGCTCTGTAGCCTTCCTTGACGCCTGACATGGAAAGTCAGCTTAGAGGGAAATGTCACCACGGGACCAGTTTTGTATGTAGCTAGCAGCCTGTGAAAAAGAGGATCTGTTTTCTTGTCTATTGTCTTGCTGCTTTTTCACTTCAGGAAGAGGAGGTCAGATTGACTGTGTTTTGCAAGACTGAATAGTCCTTCCATTAAGCCTTTACAGAGGAGAAAATGCGAGGAAGAAGGGAGGCAGGGTGGGAGGAAGGAAGGGAGGCATAAGTGTTACCATCTATAATGAACAGAGAGGACAGGATACAGCTGCTGAAGTTCAGAGAGCAACTCGCTGTGCCTGACATATGAAGGAAGGAGCTCCACAAGTGGACAATGTCTGCTGCAATCCAGAAAATCACACAGTTATGTGGAAATGAGTCTGCTAACAAGAACTTGCCCTGCAAAAGCACAGCAAAAAGGGAAAGATTTTTGTAGTTTTATTGTTGATCCAGACAAATTTTCATCTGAATTATTTTAAGCTTGTAGAAATATTATTTCTAGCCACATAATTATCATAATTTCACAGAGTCAAGAATTCTTTATGAAGCCTTTGAATCAACAAAATATGGTACAGTAAATATATTTCCTTTGTCACAGATACACAGCAAGTGATGCATATTTCCTATCTGTTAGTGTATTATGAGAGGAGTTTATATCCTTTTTTGTAAAAATGAAAGGGCAAAAATTACTGCATTTTCCTGATTACTGCATTTTCCTACTCCAAATTATTTCTTAATGTGCTACAAATACTTCTAGTAGACACTGGGGTAACACACCACAATTCTAAGCCATCTCTATATGCTTCACTATGCTTTTTTTCACTGTGACTATCTGACTGTCTTTCTTTAGTTAACAGGAAAAATATGTATGGTTTGAAAACTGGACAGTCTTTGTGTGGTTTTTGCAAAGATCACAGCTCAGTCTTATATCTTCCAAAGTTATCATAATATTTTTATATTTCTCTTTGCTTCCTTTAGTGCACACACACCCAAAGATAGAACAGTTGTGTGTGTAGACATGCTCCTCATAATTATTAGGCAAAGCATAAAACAATATATTCAAATTTGTACGCTACAATGGTCAGAAATACAGACCAGTTAAAAGTCATATATCTGGGATATATAACTCCCATCATTCTTACATCTGTATCACCTAGTAATCTCAGTGAATTTTTATAACTGCCATTCATTGTCACTGAAGTATTATGACTTCACTAGCAGCAAAACAAGCAAGTATATATCAGATAGAGACTGTTTTATTGGAAACTACCAAATGTGAGTATCCTGAGCATCAGGTTAATAATTTTAATTATGGGTTCAGTATTTTTTCATGGAACCAGTCCACCAGATTTAGAATAGAAGAAAAATTTCTCTCTACTATAGAGTTTTACAGTCAATTTTCTTGGTTTCGTTGTTGTTCTTGTTCTTGTTTGATACTACAAGATTGCATTTTTATAAGGAGAGAAAAGTCTGTGTATGATGAATTATACTGAACTATCAAGTAGAAGAACAACTACAGTGGCTAAGGAAGTGAATTCAACTTCTGATTGCTCAGCAGGCTTTCTGCATCACTCAGTAATAGGTATCTTCAATATCTGCAAGCCAACAAGTCAAAAAAAAACATGTTATTCCTTTCCAGGAGTGAATTGTCAAAAACTCACCTAGAAATATGCAAAGGTATTGCTACATCTGCTCAGGATCACTTGTATGTGCATTATGTTTTTATGTGCATAATTCAGGTATTGCCTGTGATTTGGGGAGACACAGGACTGAAGGGTAACTAGAATGCTGGCATAGTCCCAGATTTTTTTCTCTTCAAAGCTTTTATTTGGTTCTGAGTTTTCTTAGCTCAGCCCTCTTACCCCTGGGAAATGCAGAGGATATGTGTTGGTCCCACTACTGTACTGTGCATTGCAGAAATCTGCTTTGACCTTTAAATAAAATGCTAAAATCTGATCTTCTTCCATCCAGGAGAAATTGGACCATGAAGGTAAGAGAGGAAAGAAATCAAACATTTTGAAAGTAAGCTCCAGAAAACCAGACTTCTTTAATGAGCTCTTTAATGAGCTGGTGTAGCCTGCATGATTCCAAGCACGAATTTAAGTTATAAACACACAGCTGGGGGAATGCTAGGCAATCCAAGTGAGGTTACTACCCCTAATGTCATTTTTCTGTCACTGTAAAAGCTCAGATTGGTGCAGGTTGGTGAATTCATTTTTTGGGATCACCAGACAGACTTTGCCGAGAACATGTCCAGAGGCTTAACAGCAGGAAATGCTTAATTTCTCCCAGCAGGCAAACAACTCCATATAAGGAGAATTTGATTATTTACCTTGTGAGTGCACCTAAGTGGGAAAATCCAATAGTCCTTGGTCTCTGAAAGGAAGAATAACTTTGCTAGCACTGCTATAATTGCTATGCTTTCAGGAACATAGATGTGTTTTATCTAAATATGGATTAATACCTTTCTTCCTCAGTCACAGGCATTTGCATATAAATACAACCATAAAAATGACACTCTTTCTCTCACGAGTAAGGGAATAATAACCAGCAAATAAAATAGAAGCTGTAGCTTTAACATACATTTCATTAAATCTGAGCAGATTAGATGTTCAAAGCTGTAGGTATTGGAGTCTGGAAGCAATGCTTGCCACAGCTTATCTAAAAAATGCCAACACCACTGATGATTCAAACTCAGGTGAGTTCATGGCTGGTAAGTGACAGGCTGTTTGTGGTATGCAGGTGGAGGGAGGTGAACTGGTCAGCAAATATCAAAGACACTAAACTTGGATTTGGAAGAGAGATCAGTAGCATATTACAATAAAGAATATGGGAAAGGCTATATCACCTAGTTTTGCTTTTTCTTTTGCATCTGAGGCAGTAACTTTTCCTAGTTCCAGTGGTTACGGATAATGCCATGTGGGTAAAGAGTGGGCAGGTCACATACATGGGGCTTCATATGGGGAAATCTCCATCAATAATTAACTCAAACATTTCTCAGCTGGGCTGTATCAGCTCTTGCCAAGGACTAGGTGATGGAGCTACAAGAGAAGACAGAAAACACAAATGCTTACCAAACTTGGTTTTGTGCTTTGGCTTTCTTTGGGGAAAAAAATAAATACAGAAAGGATGATCAGCCCCTTGCCATGAAGATTAACATTCATTCTTTTAAATTTTTTTCCATCCGGGCTGGACTCAGTAAAATGTCTGGGAAAGAGTTGACAATGAATATATCACAGGATACTATTTCCTGCATCAGTTGTAACTGTGATGCAGCTTGCACCCTTTTGTCACCTATCAATCAGAAATATCAGGTGGGACAGTGGAGAAGTCTTATTTGAGAAAAAACAAGCCAGTTCATATTACCATATATTATCTGCTTCTGTTTGCAAATAAAGGTAGGAAAAATAAATTACAAAGTCCTAACAGTTCTGCACTGTATTTATCTTTCCCTCTACAGGCCAGTGCCAGTGGCAACAAAGAAAAGGGAGAAAAAAAATCCAGAAGCAACAATAACAGCACCAAAAAAATCAAAACCAAACCAAACAAAAAAAAAAACCCACAAGCAAACCCAACAATTATAAAATTGGAAAAATTATTTGCTATGAAGTCCTTCACTTGCCTATTGCACGAAAAAAGTTTTGACAGAGGAGAAAAAAAGGCAATTACCTTTGGCATTAAAAATAATCCATAAGTCAGGTTTTTTTATATTAGTACCTTAAATAAAAACACTTATAGTACTAAAAAAACTGTGACTTAAAAGCTTCTTTGTTTCAAACACACATATTTTTCAAGAAAGGTGAAAGGTTGTTAGTTTATTTGTTTGGTTTTTTTAGGACATTTTTTCATAAACTCTTCTTTTAGTCAGGAGCAAAATGTGTATTTGTAGGTAGGAGGGGTGAAACCTCAGATCTTTTAGCCTCATTTACGAATGACAGTAGATAAATTCAGTTTAAGGATTGCAAGGCGAAAAGATACAGACTTCATAGAAGCAGCACTGGGCTTCTGTCACTCTGCTTCCCCATGTCTCATGAAGACTCTATCCCCGAAATTCCTACAGCAGTGTATACTGCAATTATGGTAACCTTCCGACCTCCACCAAAAGCAACATTACCATTAATGGTAATTAATCACACAACAACAGAATTGTTAGAAGTTACCAGGCACCTCTGGATACTATCTTCTTAAACCTGCTCAGAGCAGGGCCAGCTAGACAAGATTGTTTAGGACCACGATCTATTGGTATTTTAATACCTTCGGGGATGGAGATTTCCCAGCCTGTCTGCAATCCACTCCACCGCTTGGCCACTCTCCCAGTAAAAAAAGGGGAGGTTGTGTTTAAGTGGAATTTAATCCTCCACTGAGTATCATAGAGAAGTTTTTGGTTCTGTCATCTTTACTCCCCTGCATCACATATTTATGCACAAGATGCTTCTAAATCTTCCCTGTCCCTGGGAGCTGAGGTGAGGGTGACTGACTTACAGATCCCCACATACTCCTTTATTGCTCTTGATTGAATATAAAACTGACACTTGGCTTCTGCCTGTATTAGGAAACCCTTCCCAGTCACTATGGCCTTTCAGAAATAACTACCAGCAGCCTCACAGAGCCCTTCAGCCTGCTCCTTTAGCGCTTCTGGATGCAGCTCTCCAGGTCCATGGACTTAACACATGTCCAGTTGGCTTAGGTGCTCCCTAACCTGGTTCTCCATTACTAAGGGCAGCTCTTCCTTGATGCTGTCTTTCTCAGACTGCACCTGGAATTGCTGAGGACTAGTATTACTGGTAAAGACTGACAGGTACAGGCAATGCGCATGTTGGTCTTTTCCATGTCCTTTCTCACCATCATTCTTGCCCATTCAGCAGTGGTACCCCATTTTACTTAGTCATACTTATACTCTTTCTAGAAATTATCCTTGCTGCTTTTGACAACTCTTGCCAAATTCAACTCCAGGAAGGCTTGGCTTTTCTAAATCCATGCCAGCACAATCAATGTCTTTATACTTGTAGTGGGTCACCTGCCCTGATGACACCTTGTATACACTCTGATTTTATATTTGAGCTAGTCAGAACCTATTTCTGTCACATTTACTTCATTTCCAGCTCACTGAGATAGATCATTCTTTAGCATGGAGGAGATGTGTCTTGAGCATTGGCCAGTTCTCTTGGATACCTCTTCTTACAAGGGCTACATCTCATGAGGAGTGATAAGGGTCACCAAACCAAAACATAAGGAACAGTCACCATCTTTTGACTATGAGAACTTCACCTAGGAGCACAACTCTGATTAGATCAGTGACAGACTTTCAAGGCACACATTCTCATTCTGGAGCAGAAAAAAAGAAAGGAAAGTTACTGAATTAAGTGTTATTTCACTTACATAGTTTTGTAAATCTGTCATAACTATAGCTGAGGTGAAAATGCTGAAAAAGAATCCATTTAAAATTGATTTTTAGAATGCACATCATATCTGTGCTCAAAATATACCACACATAAAAGATCAAAATTAGGACAATATGTAGCTGTTAGATGGATTATATTTGTTAAAGCTGAAGTTATACTATATAATTGCATACCCTTGATATATATACATGTGGGCTACCTTGCAATTAAATTTCCAAATTCAGTATTCAAAAGGTAGTTTTTCTAATTTTTTTTTTTTT
>VXBU01009015.1:0-101368 GCA_013400315.1 Bombycilla garrulus
TAGTCTGAAATTCACTAGGGAGAAGAATGTCTGACATTGCGGTTTCCTCAAATAGGTTTGTAGAGGAGGTTTCAACTTCAATGAGAAAAATAATGTTTTAGAATAGACATTGTAAAACGTAGTTCCATTAATTTTTCTTTTTTTTAGTACATATGGTGATGAAATTTACCAAACAGTTGAAAATTACATTGAAAACAATAAATTCATTGTAAAATTGTGAAAATAAGTAAGCAAATATTTTTGGTCAATGCTTCAACAATATTGTCCCAGAGGTCATTACAGATTAGACATGGAAAAAGTTTATTTGACTACTTAGATGTCAAAAGTCTATGTGATAGCCAGCAGTTTCTATTAAGAAAGTTTGCTTGAGTGATGAAAAAGATGATAAAAGAGAATTGCAAAATATTTTTTTAGAGTTCAGAATTAAATAAACTGGGTTTTGTGACACATCCATTGTTAAAATTTTGTACTAGCATGACAGAAACAGGCAGTGTGAAATGTGTTATTCTAGTCACATATCAGTCCCCTAGATGACACTGAGAAGCCAGAAGATGTTGTGTAACAGGACTTACATACATCATTTGCCAGATGTTATCTGATAGTTGAAGCTCAAGAGACAATGTTATCAAATCTGCTGGTTGCAGTATGTGGGTTAACAAAAAACTGTATTATACTCCTCTTGTCTTATTTTGATTTTTTTCCTTTCTTTTATTTTCTTTTCCTGTAGCTCATTTCTCAAGTCTATGTGAAAATTAATATTAAAAGAGAATGCCAAAATACTTTCTAAAAATATACTATTCTTAAATGTTGATTTCATTATATGGTTTAGACAGTTGGTTATTAACTACCAACTATGAATTCCATACTGAAGTCCTACAAAATAATTTTATAATTTTTTTAACCAATTTCATACTGGACTTGGACTTAAAAAATCGAATTTGTTAGTTTGAATCTCTTTAATTTTATGTGCATCCTCTCACAAATAATTGTAAACAATAACACAGTTATTTTTATTCTAGAATATTGCATATCAGTAATATTTCAATATAAATATAGATCAACAATTTACCAAGTCCTTTAAAATGAAAGATTTAATTTATATTTGACTTTCTTTTTTTTTATCTCTAGAACTTTAAATGACTCTTAAATCAAGCTAGGAAAAATCCTGCTGTTTGGCAGTCAAAAACTTGATCTGGTCAAATGAAATTTAATTATTGTCTACTTGTTGGGTAAGCGGCTGACCCCTGCTTAACAATCCTGAGAGCTGTGACTGGCTATCATCAGTTTTGACCTGCTTCTGCTGCAAGTCAAAACTCTCCCAAGACCTCATTCCTTCTAAATATTACCACATCAATGGTAGAACTAGACAATCTCTAATCAGTACCCACTTTGCTGTTCTTTTCCCTGTCTCTTCAGCCACTTACAAAGCAACATTGAGTATTGTATAAAGCAGACATGAGGACTTATGAACACTGCTTTTCTAAATTGCGATTGGATGAATCACAATGTCTTTTTCATTAATGCGATGCAGAAGATCAGAATTTATTCTCTGGATAAGGCTGAGCCTGTCAGTTATTGTAGGATTCAATCAATTGCTAAATTCAGCTCAGATTGTGGGCCTAAACCTTGTTCTTTTAGAATCAATATTAAAATTATGAGTAAATCCAGTGAAAAGGAAATTACTGCTTCAGACCAGTAGATANAAGTCAGAGGCAAAAATTTTATAGACATGAATGTAACTCCACTCAAATTCTAGGTTCCAAATCTCCACTTACCCACAGACTCACTTTGTGATGTTCACGACAAACCAGTTTGAGGTCATTTTGTGAACACAGAGCATGTGGCATAAATGCTACTTAGAGAGGACTGAGGACCCATTAGAAGATTGTTGTTAAAACAAAAAGTGAAAAAAGTTTGAAGACAATATCCCCTGCTTTAGAATTTATTTTCATGTTGAATTTTTCCTACAGGCATGCAGTAAAGCATATGTTAGTGTTGTTTATGAGAAACAATCTTTATTCATTAATTTCAGTGGAAATGTTTGGGGCTAGAGTTGGTATGAATTATGTTTTGTTTACATATAAAGCATTCAGTAGGACTTGTCTCATCAAAATAATGGTGGTCCCAGTTGACCTCTGTCTTGTTTCTAACAGTTTATGTCTACTTATTCCAGTATAAGGAATTAAGTGTGGTTTGAACTTTCTCTGGCACTTTTAATTGCATGAAATTGAAGAAAAAATTATCAATTTGAATGAAAGTGAATGTCACTCTCATGAAGTTATAATCAACAGGAAGCAAATTAACTGTAAGGGAAAGAAAAACTGGCTATAAAGCCCAGATTAATCAAAAACTGTCTAAAAGTTTTCCTCCCCTAATCTGAGGGGAAGCTGAATTTCATAATAATGGAAAAGGCAAAATGATTATTTCTAACTTCCAATGTATTATTTATATCCTTTAAATATCTGATTGTTACCTTGTATAATAAAATGTGAAATTCATTTTTATGGGTAATTTATGTGGAGAATTCAGAGTTTAACACAAGCTATGCTTTTTTTCTGAAGCACTACATCAGAAAGAGCTACTGCCATATGCATTTAAAAAGATGAAGAAGTAAAAGTGTTAGAATGTCTCCAAAGATTCTCCCCAATATACTCTGCAGCTGAAGTTCTTAAAAACACATCTCATTCTGTACATTTGGGGTAACTGCTGAGGTTGACAGCCCAGTGTTCCCTGAAAGGACAGTTTCTAGCCAGAAAACCTCCTAAGAGTAGCAGAAAAAGAAGGAAGATATGGTATCACTGAAATTTGTACTGCTATGAATTCTAAAATGACAGGACAGAAGACTTATGTTTCCCACTATTGCTTTTGAGGCTTGGTGTTAATATGCCTTCCTCAGCAACTCACTGAGCTGTGTGGCTTTTATAATTCCCCTTCTTGTTCACTGAAAGTGTCTATGGAGGGCATATATAATTACAGTTGGAGGTGACAATTGGGCTTAAAATCTGAATTTCACATTTCCTTTGATATATGCTACTTCTTTTTTTCTAATTTTTTTCCTTTAGAAAGAGAACATTCAGGTTCCAGTGGGGATGAAAACCTAGATTTTTTCCCTTTGATCCTAAAGATTTCTATCCTGGATACAGAATACGTTTTAAAAACGTCCCGTGACATTGACTTCTTGAATCATAGAATGACTTTGTTATAGGAGAGTATTAGAATATAATTCATCCAACATCTTTCAAAAATCCAGCAGCTGCTCAGTAAACTAATAAATGTTCTTTTTTTTCAGTCTGTGACTATTTCACTTGCTTCTACTCTAAGAATCTTATTTTCTGTAGTGTTTTGTCTTTTTCAACTCCTGATATATGGCCAGACGATTAAGCAAGCAGTTATTTTTACAAACACAATTCAGCTCCCTCTGGTGCTCTCTGACACAATTCTTTGCTTTTGCAAAAGACCACCTGGTGCTTTGCTAGCCTGTAAGAGAAAAATATTTGGAGACAGTGGACTAATTTGCTTGCTAAAGTGGAAAGTCAGTTATTCACACCTGGAAACTACAGGAGATATTTGCATTTCTCATGTGAGATGCAGTTATCTTCAAAAAGATGCCATCACTGGCATGGCCAGCTGCAGGAGAATATTAGTATGTGTAAACACCATGCTGTATTTCTTTTTTAATTGGAAATGTGCCACAATGTGGGGTGAACTACAGGCTATACAGTGCTACTTGAAGCAGCACAAGTAGTATATTCTGTTGACTATAATAGCTCTAAAAGATGTAGCTATCCAAAAGAACACTACAGTGAATGCATTCACTCTGTTGAATGTTCTGAGGTAAAACTAGGAGAAAGCATTTCTCCTATGAAAAAAAACAACAAAGGCTATTTTAAATCACAAGGTTATTCTCATAAGATCCTTCTGTCCTAAGAAATCCACCCAGTGGACTGATACAGCATAAATATCCTGAAAAGGATGTGCAGATTCTGCACTCAGTGGTAGCAAGAAATAACCATGTGTGAATGGGTTCAATCTGCAAAAGTAATGCTTGGTACTCAATTGTGGCTAAACCTTTGGGATCATTTTTTCCCCCTAGTCTTTCAACATGAACTTAAATTGTTATTTCCTTGGACTGGGCTAGGAGTAATCTATAAAAAAATGATGAGACAAATCCTGAGCCATTAGTAGTATTCCGCTGAAGTTGCATGACTAGGAATACTTAGAATTCAACATTATTCAGGAAAAGCACCGTAGTGTTGCACATCTCTCTTCCTAGTCCAGTTCAGAGACCATTAGTCAATTACAGGAAGCCTCCAGGATATTATCTTGGGGAGACACAGACAAGGTGCTGCCCTTGACTGATAGTCAGTCCTGGCGGTCAAGTCAGCTGCACTGTCACAGCAAGGCTGCATTACTCAGATAAAGTGGACTCCTGAGCTCGTTCAGTCCTGTTCCAATATTTTCAGGCAACCAGCAGATAAAAGGATATGCAGCCCTTCATCACAGGATCACTTTTTCCTTGCATATCCACACACAGTGTGTGTCATAAAGGGAATATAATGCCTAATTGGAGCACTCAGCTGCTAGTGTAAATATTTGACATAATAAAAATGATCTGTCATATAATCCCACACATAGCAAAGCTCCAGGACTTTCTCTTTCCACTCATCAATCTGTCAGAATATGGCACTGTTGGTCATTCTTGCTCTCCTTTGTCACTAGGTCAGTTCCAAAAAGTACTTCTACTTCTGGGATTTAGGAGCACACCATTTGAGGATGAGGCCCAGAATCTCATGTGACCTTTTTCTTTCTTATATGGTTCCCACAGATAACAAAATTTACATGGGAGAAAGACCCTACTTTAAATGACTTTCAGAATAGACAACAGAGGCAAGCAGGCTAAAATCCCAAAGCCTGCCACTGTGCGCATGAAAGCAGAAATTTAACTGCAACTTCTATTATCATGCTCTGTTCCAGTGGAATTCATTCAGGTGCTTCTTGTCTGCTCAGTTTGACCAATCTTAGCAAGAAGTTTTTCAAAGACATGGATTTTGTTTTTCTTTCTGTTTTGCTTGCGGTTTTGGGTTTTTTGGGGTGGTTTTATTTATTGTGTTTTTTTTCCTGTCTTTGTCTTTTAATTTCCAAATACATGACAATGAAACAAATAAACATAATTTTGGCATACAAATGTCCAACTACTGCTAACACTTGCAGTATATCTCATTTTACTGAGGTCTCTATAGCAATACAATTAGTTTGTAAATGACTATACATATTAATTACACTATAAAAATACTTTGTAAGTTATGAGCTGAGAGTAGTAAAATGACAAAGGAAAAAAATTTAAAAAGAAAGAAGATATTATAGAAATCGGAATTTTGGGTAATAGTTTGTGTTATTTCAACAATATTTTTCTTCATATGACTTTTTGCTGATTTAATGGCAGGTTCAAGGTGAAATAGTAGGAGTTGTTCACTGCTACATTTACACTTAGCTTTGACTTCTTTCATGACTGTGTTAAGAAGTGAAAAATTTGAGAAGCATTATTTTAGGTTGTAAATATGAAGTCTTTAAAAGAACTGCAATTGTTCACAATATTTTCCTTAAAAAGAAAACACAGAAAATAAAGAGCAAATACAGCACATAATATTGTCAACTATAATTATTACAGAACTTTCCACAGTGTATAGTAAACTACAGGCTTTATTTGAAAACCTTTAGATATCATCAGTACAAATATGAAAAGAGCCATCAGAACAAATTTCATTTTAGGCTAATAAGAAATAATTTGTGGGGTTTTTCATAGCTATTTAACTTCCTTTTTTTCTTACTACTTTTTTGTTTACTCTCCCCAGCAGAATGGCTAAGTTCCTTTTGAACACCACACAAAAAATGTTTATGTACAGAAATGTTTTTCTATTTTAGGATTACATTAGTGACTCATCAAGAAGATTTTTATGCTTTTAAAATCTTTTGGCCATCTTCTCCCAATACTTTTATTCTATCATCAAATAGTATGAGGCAATGACGTAAAATACCTTGGAATAATCATGCTTTTCTGTACTGAGTTGTGCAAGCTCTGCTTTTATACAGAACTAAACCTCACCCTTCAAGGGGAAAAGGCTGGTTTAGGCCCTAGAAATCATTGTAAAAGAACATGACTTAGTAAACTTAGACATAAATAACTGATGGCTTGCTGTAAGTGCAAATCTCTTTACTTTTCTATGAGTATTTACATGCAAAATCAGGTCTCTAAGTTCTCTGACATAAAAGCATGTGCATAGGTTAAAATTTCTTAAATATTGATCAATAGGAGTTGAATACCTATTTCTAGTCAAAGACAGAGAAATAAAAAAATATATCTACAGCTGTCTGATCAGTGAATAAAAGTGGACTGTTTCCCTACTTCTGGTTATGAAACATGGCTTCAACCTGTTGTGACTACTCTGTGAATGTATCCATTAAAAAGGAGGTTTTCATTATTCATAAACAGCAAAAACCCCCTTAGATTTTAAACATCAACTCTTTGTAGCGTATGGTTTATTCAAATAGTTCAAATAATTCCTCCACATCTCATTTATAGAAGAAAAGAGAGAAAAATACCTCAGAAGTTATTCAGCACCAAGATTTTGTGTTACACATTTCCTTCCTCTTGACTTTTAACTGTCCAGCAATTCCTGGTGTTCTTTACTGTATGTATTGCACTTCAGATGTTAAAAAAAAGAATTGTGTAATTAAGTATAGTGTAATCCAGATATAATCAGGAACACATAAACTCAATCTTCCATTTCTTAGAAAAGATATTAAAATTTTGACTTACATCTTTTGACTTCCATAGTGAGATATCTATTATTTTTTATCAGTGAAAGCAGCAGGTTTGAAGTTTGCTGGGTAAGAAAGTGCCCAGATGAATTTTATATGAAAAGCTAAGGAAAGATGAATAAAATGTGACAGATGAACTTACAAATTTTGCCTTTGTAAGAGTGAAAACACTCTAATTTTTCTATATTGCAACATTACTTTTAAAAGCCTTGTGCCATCTCTCTTTGATGACAAGTTGAATGATCTTTATAAGTGTGGATTTTTTAATTCAAATGTGCTCTTTTAAAATTGATTTGCAATAATACGTACCAGCAAGACATCATGTTGCTAGTAATTAGTTTGAACTTTATGCATTTCCCCTATGTTTTACTAAAATTATTCAAGTAATATGATTTTAAACAACTTCACTTTCTGTGTAAGTGACATGTAGTGAGGCGTTACATGCATGCATGGATGGGTAAACATGTTTCTGTGTGGATATGCTTCAGCTGGGCAACCCCATAATATGCTACAGTGTATCCGTAAACAAGGTCATTTACATACTTTTTGAAGACTTAATCCAGTTGATGTACAATGCCTTTTAATTTTACAATTTTCTTTATTTCATAAGATTTTTGAGCAATCAAGTGCCCTAACTCCTTGCAATTGGCCTCCTGTTTCTCTATTTAAATTCCATGTTTGCTAGCTGCTTAGAGGAGCCAGACTTCTTGCATAGGAACAGTGAAATGAAAAATAAAGAAACGTAGTACAGTTTCCATGGAAAATATAGATTCCAAAGCTAACATCCAAAATCTTTAGAGTCTCTCACGAAGACCTAGTGGAGCATTTTGAAACCAGGCCTAAGTATTCCATATTTCTCCAGGCTGGATGCATATGTTCCTGCAACTGAGAGCAAATTCCACAAAACCAAGTCTGCAGTGTGATAGAGATTTTTCTAACTTCTGCTGCTACCTCAGATAACGGGTCCAGACTTTTGAGTAGTTATGTCATTATTATCCAGTTCTATTGTTCAGTTATTAGAAAATCAGAGGATTAGAAGATGGCTGGTCTCAGAAAGTGCCTCTGGAGATTGTCTTGTCCAATCCCCTATTCAAGTGGGGTCACTTGCCTAGGATCATGTCTAGACAGCTACTGAATATCTCCAAGGACATAGACTCCACAACCTCTTGGTTACCTTGCTAGTCCTGAGGCACCTCATCCTGGAGAAGTGTTTCCTGATACTCGGATGGAACCTCCTGTGATTCAGTGTGTGCTCATTGCCTCTCTTTCTGTCACTGGATACCACTGAAGAGAGCCTGGCTTCATTCTCTTTGCGCCTTTCCATTAGGGTTTTGTACACATTGGCGGGATCACTTCTGACCCTTTCCTTCTCCAGACTGACCAGTCCCAACTCTATCAGCCTTTCCTCATATATCCCTTGAAACTATTCACGACCCTTTTTTGGTTGTCTCTAGCTGCTCCATATTGCTTCCTATTTTGCCTCTAATTTTTCTCTCTCTTTATGGGTGTTTCTTAATTTTCACAGAAAAATTTTCCAGTCTTGGGTGTTTTCCTCATAGGAACATTATTTTCATCTGTCTATTGGAAGATCTAGCCAGTCAGTATTTATATAACATTAATGTTCTGGCCCAGCCAGAATGAGAATGAGCTGGTAAAATCTAATTTATTTAATGGGAGACTATTTAAAAAGCAAATATTTGCTAGTTAAATATGCTCAAAAATGGGTGAATTTTAAGCATCTGTGATAATACCTTATTTATAGATTTTGTTTTTATTATAGTAGTATTGGTATAATAGCAATTTTTAATGAAGGGTTATCACCTCAGGTGTTGTAGATTTTATTTCCCTTCCAGCCTTAAAAAGTTGAGAACTTGCAAAAAATTATTTTTTAAAACTGAGCAGATCTACCTTATTTCTAGAATGTTAAGGGATTGTGCATTTCTATACACATTATTGTCAACGTTACTGTATTGGTAAATGAGAATATACTTTCAGAGTTATTTTGTGGCTCAAATTTTATGGTCTAGATTGTACTTCAGCCTGGATTTTTGCTACTAACACTGCTTTATACGAAAACTCTCACATGGGGAACATTCCAGCAGGATGGTTTTTGCTTTCTTTCCTCCTATGCGCTTTACAAATGTGGCGGAGTGTTTTCAGTAAATCAGAGTAATCCTTGCAAATTCAATAAAAAGAAGAAATGCAATGGTTGCATGAGATACCATTGGGATGGTAATTTGAACCATGAGTAAAAGTAGATTTCCTTTAATTATCACTTTCAGGGCTAGATATCAGCATCCCAAGTACATCAGCTGAAAGATTTGGTTACATTTAATGTTGTTGGTAATCAAATATATCTACTGATCTATAAAAATACATAACAATTAATATAAATTGACTACTCAGCTATATTTGCAGTCCTGTAAGTTCATGAGTATTTACTCATGATTTATGTTGTGTAAAAGAAATTTGGGAAGAACAACACTAGCCTGGTTATAGTGAGGCAATTTGAAAAGCAATTTTAGAACTCCAGTTTTTGAAATCAAAACATTTTTACTGTTTAGATTAAAATGGCTGATCTTGCTTATACGGCACTAGAGTACTTTGTTATATTATCTGATTGTGATTCTTGCTGTTCCTAATTGACTAAGACTAGAGGGAAACAGCAGTTTTTGTGGCTTGGTTGTGAGTTTAATTGTTTTTCATTTGATACATCTCCTTCTTCCAAAGCTTCTCTTCCCTCTCTCTTTTTTTAAATTTTTTTAATTTTTTTTTATTATTTATAGTTCTTTCTACACTGACCCAATTCTGAAACAAGAAGATCAGTTTCATGTGTAAATGAGAGAAAGAGTGCACAACATTAATTTTAGGCAGAAAAGTAGTGCAAATGATAAAAATTTCCCAGACAAGATCAGTCTATTCTAATAAATAATTTTTTGAAATGCTTTAGCCTCCCATATTTCTGGTTTGGGTCAGTATCTTCAATCTGAGACAAATTTTGTGGAATGATGATTTGGATGGTTGTCTATTGAACCGCAGGTCTAAGACCAAATAAATTTCATCTCTGTATTAGATCATGTAAAAGCATGATACAAGCCTTCTCAAATAGTAAATACAATAATATTTATTTGATGTAAAATAGCACATGTGTTAGACTTATTACCTTGATAGCACAATGATTGCTAATGGTAATTCTTATGGTATTTTTTTCCAGATGCTTCTGACAAAGAAATTCTCTCTTCTTGGTCAGTAGGGATGGCAGGGAATTCATAAAAACAGAATTAAGTTCATATTTCTCTAGTTGAGTGTTATACTTCTAAATGCAAAATAGGCAAAAAGATTCTGAATGGATCTGTAAATATCCTCTTTCACTACGCTGATGTATTTAAATGTCATGTGGTTAGCTATGTGATGTTCTCACTTGCTAATGTATGCAGAAATATTTCTGTACCCTTCTGAAAGAGAGAGACAGAAAAGCAGGATTTCATAACAGGAAAAAAATAACTTGGTATGATGGTATCAATAATTTCTGCAGTAATAATTATTGTGTTGCCATAGTTTTGAAACAGTTCCCATTTCCAAGAAGTATATATATATAATTATATAAATAAAGTGCATTATAAAATTTAAGTATATTAACATAACTTCCTAGATATTAAACCAAACTAATTTTGTCTTTCTCTATTTTAAGATCCAGATTTTAAGGACCTTGGCGTTTTGAAGCCATTGCCAGGTTGGTATGTTGTTTTTGGGTTTCTTTCTAACTTGGAGGCCTTTATACTCTGCTGTAGAAAACATTTTTGTTTGCTGTTCAGGTTTCATTTTTTCTGGTGTTTTGTTATTCAGTTTGTGAGTTTGAGATGGGAGGACCTGAAGGAATTGTGGAATCAGTACAAATTGTTAAAGAAGGAAAAGCTTCTGAAACTGAAGCAGTAGACTGTAAATGGTACATCCGAGCACCACCCCGATCCAAGGTCAGTCCTTCATCCACTTGCTGATTTGCCATTTAATTTAAGAAATTGACTTTTCTAATATATTGTGCATTTCTTAGTACAGTCAGATCTCGTTTAATAACTTTACAGCTTGAACTGTAAACTATTTTTTTTCCTTCTGCTGTGGAAGGGTAATTTGTCATCTCAGCCGAAATAACCACCTTTCTCCATAAATGATGATTTGGGCAGTACTAATGTGCTTTTTGTGCCATAAGTAATTTTCTTAAATTCATCTTTAATTTTTCTCATATTTTTAAAGAATCAATGTGTGTTTTGAAGTGGGGAGTAATCTCATAATTTTAATTTTCAATATATTTTAAATACCTAACATGAGACTACTAAGGGAGCACTGCTGGCTCCCTGAGGTCATCATTGTTTCTCATCTGGGAACTATGAAAATAGACCTAAAGTAAATTAATGTTCTTCCATGTGAAGCCTTTAGTTCCTTTGCTTTAGAGACACAGACAAAAAGTGTTCTCATTTCTTTTCCTCCACAGTCAGCAAGCTGGGGCTTTGTAAGAAACATGAGGGGGCTTCAATATTTTTGTTGGATTCCCCTTGATTTTCTCTCTTATCCATAACTTATCAGTTATGATATACATTAATTGTTGCTGGCTACACTACCACTAATCCCCTCTTTGCAATAGGAACAGCTTTATGTCTCCCACCTACTTTTATTCACTGTGTAAAAGACACCCCACAGTATACTTTTTCTAGTTGTATTTTATTGGACAGGAAAGGTTTTAGAAAGTAGAATTCATATATGCACTACTCTCTGCTGTCTTTAAACAGAGAAGGGCTTTTTTTGTATAACCTCAATGAGGAAACTGTACTGAATATATAATTGTTTCATCATCAGAATAACACATGGATGAATATTGAAGGGTTCTCTTCAGGAAAGGTTTTCAGAAAAGAAAAATTCATTAGCCTAAGCATTTTTCTATTGGGACAGTTTAGGAAAAGAATTGGCTCATAAAAACTACATGTAAATGATTTCCGAAATATACTTTAATCTTCTAACTTGGTTTTTTTTTACTTTTGGATAAAATTAATATTGATAGAGCTTTTCAATTAAGTAGATGAGCTTTCCATTTTGCTATGCTAAGTAGTGGTATGAGATGATTGATGAATGATTATTCCATGTGCTATAGGCAGTTTGTACTCACTCAGCGCAAATCCTAATATCGATACAAACTTCAGGAGGAACAGATGGAGAGCTGCCCTACCAAGAAGGTTTTGGGGATTCTGGTGGATGAGAGGCTGGAGATACCCTATAAATGTATGCATCCAGCCCAGAAAGCCATTGTGTCCTGGGCTACATCCAAAACAATGTGGTCAGCAGGGCGAGGGAGGGGATTCTGCCCCTCTGCTCTGCTCTGGTGAGATCCCACCTGGAGTGCTGCATCCAGCTCTGGGGTTGTTGGCATAGAAAAGACATGAGCCTGTTGGAACAGATACAGAGGAGGGCCACAAAAATAGTGAAAGGAATGAAGAACCTCTCCAGTGAGGAAAGGCTAAGATATGTTCCATCCAGAGAGAAGAAGACTCTGGGAAGACGTTATAGTAGCATTCCAGTACTTAGGGGGCGCCTGTAAGGAAAAAGGGAACAAGTGTTTTGTCAGTAGCAGTAAGACAAGGTGTTTTAACCTAGAAGAGGGTAAATTTAGACTGGATATGAGGAAGACAATGAGAGTTGTGAAACACTTGAATGTTGCTCAGAGTTGGTCGATGACCATCCCTGGAAACATTCAAGGCCAGGTTGGATGGGGCTCTGAGCAACTGGATTTAGTTGAAAACATCTTTGCTTATGGCAAGGAGGTTGGATCAGATGAGCTTTTTAGGTACCTTCAAACTTAGACTATTCTATGATGTATTTAGATATTAATAGAAAGAAAATAGACAAACACAGAACTGTAATTAGAATCAGCACAGTTAATTAAGCCAATTACATTTCCCCATAGTCTAAATTCAATTTAATGGTTGATCATATAATGTCATTGTGATGTTCTTACTTGATCTGGCTCTAAAGCTCTATATGATTCAAAGCCCTGCTAAAAATCCCAATTTTACCTACCTGTAGTATTTATCCATACTTCAGTTGCTATGTAAAACTCCAAACTAGGTACTTAGGTAACTGGAAATACATCAGAAGAATACTATACTACCACTGATAGTAGAGGGCTGAAGATTAAAGTTCATTAATTCTTCATAAACTTCCATACCTGCATTTAGTTGTGTTGCATTCCAAGAAGTGTATCCTAGCTGAAGGGCAACTGGAAGGGAGAGCAACAAGAAAGTTTTAGAAAAAATAATTAATACTGAATGTTATTTAATGTCATCTAGAAGATTTTGGGAAAGACTGTAATACAATACAATGAAAGACTTTTACAAGGAAGAAGGAATACTCTGATGCCCATGTCTGTAGGATAACTCAGGATCCCATATTCTCAAAGAAAGTTTCAGGTTAGATATGAAGGAAGAAAATTCAGGGAGGGCATTATGAATGTTTGTTTGAGAAAGCTGGTTCAACTGGCATTGTTAGGGATCTGAAAGTTCAGGTTAGATAACAACCTGTGAAAAATGAGAGAAACATTAATAATCCTACCTTTAGGCAGAGGGCTGGACTGGGTCATCTCTTGATGGATCCTGCTGTTCCCATCTTACAGAATTATCTGGGTGGAGAGATTGAGCAAGATAAAAGCATATAAATCAGTGTTTCCTAATGTGGAGTTAAAAGGTTTCACAGCAAGCTAGAAAAAGAAAAAGATTTTTCAAGCCTAGATCATCTTTGAGGGGTAAGTCAAATATAGTTTTTGAACTAGTGTGGTTTTCAAACAGAAATATTTATGTACAAAAAGAAAAGTATATACATGTATAGATGCACACACATACAGTTATGGTTTCATCATTCTGGGATGAGTTGAAAAATATACAGGTGTTAAGGAAGGAGGAACAAGTGGATAAATTTTTAAGTAATTTGTATGAAGTAAAGTTTTTTATAAGATTATTTATGGGTCTGATTCAATTGAACTGGAATCTACTGTCCATTTTTTACAGTCATCTTCCTTTGTCCCTGTCTAACCTTGAATTAATGACATATTTAGTATAATTATTTAGTGACATCATTTTAATTTATGTCGGCTTGCACCTATGAAACAAGCTCTCCTGCTAAGAACAATGAGAACTCAGTAGGCATCTTTAAACCCACATGTTCCTGTACTCTGGACTGCACAGTTTGTTACTGGGAATTATGCCTAAAAGGCAAGAGTTTCTCAGAGAGAGTTTGTGTTGGACTTTTTCATCTTTAGTTTCTTAATTAAACTGTGCCAGAATGTGAGTTGCTTGCAATTTCATTTGGCGTAAGCTCATCCAATCTAAACTCTCTGCAGAAGCAAGATGCAAGTCCTTCCCTTGGTTTCCAATTCCAGACTCCAGCCAAGTCTGAGCTCAATATATGAGCAATGAGATCAGCCAGGAAGTGTGTACTTGAGGTCTCTAAGCCTGAGCTTCAAACTGACAGTCTGGGTCTAACGCTTCTAGCCTCAGTGAGCTGGCATGGGACAGAGAACAGAAGATTTGTTGCACACACTTAAAATAGAGCAGTCACTGATTACCTTATATCACACACACACACAGAAAAGTAAATCTGAAATGAATGCAGAACTCAAATATTCTCTAAGTGCAGAAGGCTGTGGAAGGCAGTCTGAACATGACATATATGCAGACCTAGAGTCTTACATGTGAAAGGGACTAGTTGAAAAGTCTGTGTTTCTTGTAATCATTCAAAGTCAATTGCTGCTCAGTAAGATAGCTGTGAGTTTTGAATAGAATGATACTGGGGGTTCTGCACTTCATGTAGAATGTGACTGCAATTAGTAATCAGAGCAAGAATGGAAAATTAAGATGAGAGCTGCTGATTTAAAGTACTAACCCACCCAGAACAATAAAATTTTGGAGGAATTTCTTCATCTGAAAATTCTTCAGTGTAGAACAAAGCCCAGAGATGGAAGTCTTATTGCACAGTGATTTGAAAAATTTCAGTCATCATTGGTGGCAAGCAGTAGATAAGGAAAGATTTTGTTTTTAAGAATAGAAAATAAGAAAATTAACAGAATTATACTTTTCTTACTTTCTCTTAATAGTGAAGTATTGGAGAATAATATCAACAAGTGTTTTTCTATGTTGGATGGGTCAGCATAGTTTGACAAAGCCCCCCATGAAGACAGAACCATGTTCGTGCTGAGGTAGCTCTCTTTGGTGGGCAACTTTCCCAGCAAGGTACCTTTGTGCTATGCTTGCCCTTTGAGAGACTGTATAGAAAAACAATACAGCAGAATTTGAAAGTAAGAGTAATAAAAAATATTTACAAATATGATATTCTTACGTTGGGAAAAAAAAAAGTAAGCAGTGCTATCAAAACCACTATTTATTATCTGACACTCTGGCATCTCAGAAAACAGCAGCAAAACAGGAATTAATCTGAATATAGTGCAGTGGAAATAATCTACTCTGGAGGAATAAGCAATAAGTACATTTAGTCTGAACAAATAGTGGGAGTAGCCTCTTTACTTGCACCAGGAGAAACAAAATGGAGTTATAGGGTAGATAGGCAAAGTGATGTCTAATTCTCTTGCCCAGCCTGAACAGGATGCTGGAGAAATGCTATAGGATGCAAGACTTAACACAAGAGATTGGAAGAAGCCCAAAGTGTTCATTAATGAGTATATAGTTTTGACACATCATAGCAGCATCCTTAACCTTGAGCTACCAGTGAGTGGTGGCTTCTGTTTCAAGCAGAGCCATTGGGGAGCAATGGGAAGGGGATGCACAGCACGCGGGAGGGGGCCAGGATGAGGGAGGCCACAAGGCCAGGACATGACTGATGAGACTTGGGCAGGCCTGGCCATGGCAGCTGGGCTGTAGTGATGGCTGGACTTGCCCAGGCAGTTGGGTCGGCCCAAGCGCAAGCCGGCCAGCAGCCTGGCAATGGACAAGGCTGGGGTGGTGAGGAATGAGGCTGGGAGCGGGCAGTGTGACACCCAGTGTGACCAAGACACTTATATGTTCACTAAGAGTTTGTACTGCTGCCTGGCATGCTCCTGACCAAATGGAGGGATGACTCTTTTGGTTCCAGGTGCCTGCCTTCATGGTGAGTGTAGTCTGGAGAGAGACTGGGTTGTTGCATGTGCATTTCCTAGATGGTTGGAAGGAAACATGAGGTGAAGCAAATTGTTGAGCTGCAAATGAGTCTGTTTATACTGATCTAACTAAACTAAAAAATTTTCTGCTCTCCCATGTGAAGTGGAAATTTGTGCTCTTAGATGACACCTGCAGGAAAAGCAGTTAAAGCTGTCAACACTGGCAGACTAACATACACTAATTTTTGGAGGCTTCTTAATCAGTTGCAGAACAGAAGCTTTCATTAGTGCACTAAAATTTAATAGGAGCCATTTGAGTGGTGATTCTTGAAATGTTAGAGAAAAATAAAATTTAAAGGCTGAATGACCTAATGATCTCCTTCTCTGAAGAACCTCTGAAGCTTATTAACATACAGATAATATTACGAATTTAAAAAAGCCCAGCACATGTATATATGGAACCAGGTGAATAAATTATGTTTAAACAAATAGAAAACATTATTTCATGTAGTGGTTTTGAATGGACCAAATTCTATGTCAAGCTCTTAAAATCCCTTATGTAAAATAGTTTTCTGAGATGAAGGTACAAGATAACTACATGTTTGGAATTGTATATGTAGAATCTCTGCTATGAAGGCATGTCAATGCATGTGCCAAAGTAACCCTGTCAAAACCTCACTTTTAAGTTACCATGAATTTATTACATTCAGGTATAGAAATATACCTGAGAAACCTCAGCATCCTCAAACCAAATAGCTTTGAAGAGATGTAATTTTAAATAAGCTATTAAAGGAAGTAATGAAATGTCGGCCAAAGAGAACAGCAGATTCAGGATTTGATCGCCAGTTTTCAGTTAAAAAGCAGAGCAGCACCAAGGAGATGTAAATGTTGCTCACTTGTGAGCATTTTTGGACTGTACTAGAAAAAAATGAAGGTGACTTGACAGAGTTAGTGACAGCTATTGGATAGTCAGATAAGTTTGAAGAAACAAATAGGACAAAGCAAAGAAATCCAAAGAGCTTCACCTGTCTAGAAAAATGGTGTTGTGATATGTGAGCCTTGGCTGTGAATCATGGTATCTTAGAAGTACCATATAAAATTGTCATCTTTGACAGACAGTATTCTCCAAGCTCCAGAACAGAAGAAAATAGGAGGTATGGAGCTCTCTGTTTGCATAACATGGTCCCAGACCAGTAACAGAAGGACCAAAAAATGTGGAATAATCCCCTGAAATAACAAACAAAAATCCAAACAGATCATATATTGTTAACACTTCTGCATTGAAGTAATGTTGATTAAAAAATAAAATACCATCCAGGCAAGAGGACAGACCATTTCAGATGACGAATTCAAGCATCATTGATAATACGCTTGTTAGGCTTGGTGTCTGGTTGTCATGAAGGAGTTTAATTAATGTTGCACAATCTGTTTTAAAAAAACTGGGTTTTCCAGGCCTAAATACTGGAGGTATCATCTTGAAAGTACTTTGTTAATCACACAGAGCTGAAAAAATATGTAGAATAAAGCAGGTCCTGTAAGTGATTACTAAGCAATGGGAAATTTAACCCAGTCCTATGCTTACAAGTGAATTGACTGAATCCAGAAGGTGAATATGCACAATCTGGACATTACATTTGGATGAAGAGAAAGTTTTCCTCTTATGTCTAAATAACTTTTGGCACCTGAACAATGTTTTTATTGTTTGGTTTGGTTTAAGGCAACTGAGTGTCTGTGCAGATATATTAACTCTGATATGCTGGGATATGGTTTGAAGCTTTTTTTGACTGGTCTGATCAATCATGTTGTCATCCCTAACCTTCAGTGATTGATTAAAAAGCACAACTCATCAAAAGTGATTCACTATGAGGAGATTATAATCTGACTACTTTGCTGAAGTGATATATTATTTGTAGTTTATAATAATTTTGGGTTTTTTTCCCTAATAATTTTGGTCAGTAATTTTTGTTGTTTTCAAATTTAAGTGAAAATAAATAGTAAAAAAAATTCCCAGCATTTTCCTTTTTGATTATTATTTATGGTGCCAATATAAAACTTACAGGTGACAAGAGAATTATTTAAAGTATAATGTGACTGTGTGTAAATTACATATGCCACAGTTGCAGTGAGGCCTTATCAGTTTTGTTGCTAATGGCATTGGCATTTGCAGTCACAAATCTCAAAACTCAGTTAATCTAATACTTGAGCAGCCCCCTCTCCTAAGTAATGTGGAGCTGATGATTTGACAGAAGTGTCTTATTAGAACTTTGCAACAAAACTGTGCAAGAAGAAGATATGGCAGTCATGCTTCTTCTTTCAAATAAGATGTTCTCTTTAGCAAGAATGCCTCGATTATGCTAGTATAATACGTCAGTATCTATGGAAATGTTAATTCCAAACAATCCTATTGTCATAAATGAAAGAATGCTTAATGAAGGCAGATGGTGGTGTTTGAGTCTGTGACCTCTTCTTTCGTTCTTTTTCTTTCAGGGGAACAGAGTTACCTATCCACTACTGGTAGACATAATGGCTAAGATCTCTGTAAATGAAATAACCTGTAACATTGATAATTTTTCTCTCACTTGCTGATGAATTTGTTTTAATGACATCCACATACTAGTGAAAGTAATGAAAATATTGCCACTGATTTCAAAAAGCTATGTATAGAGAACATTTTGCATTAGATAAGAGTTTGTCATATAATCAGTTTTATTCTTTCCCTGGGGAACTCAATTTATTATTAGTCATTTTCTTCTGCCAGTGTGGGTCTTACAGCCAGTGACAGGAACAATGGCAAATATATAGCAATGAAACCATACAAGTTGGCAGAGGCGTACAGATGCAATTAAATTATTCCAGCTCTTTAAAATAAAATCTGATCCAATATCAGGTTGTCAGTTTGTGTAATCAGTTTCCAGTTTTTAAAAATGCACTGCAGTCTTAAGCCAAAGATAAATAGAGTGAAATATATCCACTAATTTCAGGGTGTATTGTATCAAATCCTCAATATTTTATATAAAGTTCTGGGAGTAGTCATCTCCAAAGACAATTATAAGAATGAAGCTCCAACTTACCTCAGAATATCAGGCACTTATTTTCTCTAATTTATGAAACTTTATGCCATTGTAGAAAGTGGCATCTTTCTTCTACAAGATAGACACAGATTTTTAAGTCAAATATTTGTTTCCAGTGGTTCTACTACCTATCAGGTACCACTGGAAAGAAATGTTTAATATCGTAACATATGTTATGCTGTTGGCTGAATTTCTCACACAGAAGAATGAACAGTTATGACTGACAGCAGAATTCAGGCTTGGGAAGAACTGAAGGTTTTGGCTTCTTCACTGAAAGACTCAACAAAATGATGAGTTATTATTCTCTTGATTCCTTTTCAGTATTTATGACTGCTACTTTAAGAAATATTTTATTATTTTATAAGGTTAGTGTGCCTCCAGAAACTAAAGAACGTCAAACGATAAGCCCACAGAAACAAGATTTTGTCTGTACTACTATATGAACAGTGTTTCTGAAAAGATCAGGAATAATTGATGAATGCTGGAAATTGCTGTGAGAGCTGATATTTTGTAACCACAGTGAGGATTAGCACACATTTCTTGTACGAATGAAAACTCATAAAAATTACATCTCCATACTGGAATGGGATACACTTTAAAAGAAATACATGTGTTTATATGTATCTACACATGCATTTGTACATATAAATGCATGTATAAAAGGCAGCAGGATAGAAACAGAGAATATGTGAACAAGTGTGCAAGGCCTTTCACCCAGTAGATATAGTTTTATTATTGTTCTGCCATCAGATTAATGTAATCTTTTTTTAGAAGTAAATATGAGCTTTCCTGAATAGAGGAATAGATAAAAATGTGATGTGATATATTGCACTAGAACTTTGTGGTCTAGCATATATATACATGTATATGGCATATAAATATAAATGGTATACATATGACAGGCATATACAGACAGTGAAAGTAATGATTTACGACAAAGCATGTTGGAAGCCTTCTGCTCTCTGTGAACCATCTATCGGACACATTTCTCTTCCTGGGAAACAATCACATGTATGCCATATTGCGTATAATCAGCTGCAGGGAAATTTAACTGCATTACCTGTGACAAGGCTGGCAAGCACTGAGACACCTGTCTGAAGCAGACTGCTTTGGTTAGCTGAGAAAAGCAAAGCAAAGCGCACCTTTAATTCCTCAAGTTGTGTGGAGATGGACTATGGACTGTCTCAGCAGCTTTCCAGGAGAGGCTGGGTGCCAGGGTTGCACACTGCCTGTTACACCCTGGCTTGAGAAGAAGGAACTGGTGTCTGGGACGCAGAAGCAGCTCTTCTATATGGCCAGTTGCTGGGTGTTTGTATCATGGCTCTGCCTCTTTCCATACCTCCCTCCCCAGTGTGGGATTCCCCCATATGGGATCTTTCTCTGTCAGCACAATAGTGTGCATAATTTCACTGTTTTACTGAATAACCAGTAAATTAAGTGAGAAACACTATAAAAACTCTGCCTTGATATAAGGTATTTCCATCTCAATGTCTTTGTGTATTTCTGGTAGATGTTCCTTTTTGTGGAGACCAATACAAGCGGATTCCTTAATTTCTAGTATGTAGACTCCAAGATACATGGTGATAGTAAGAACTTTAATTGAAATATATTCCTCTAAACTCTTCACAAGGATGGAAATTATACAGTATGAATAAGTGTTACGGCAAGAATGACAGATTAGAAAAAGGATGTGCCCTTAGTACACCTAATTTCATTTGCTAATAAAAATTTTTCACAAATATTCTTTTAAGAGGGACACTTATGCAAAGCATAATAAGGAATGAAAATATACCATGATGCACTACCTGAAAAGGCTCATTAAAAAATCTAAGCTGTTATTAAACAGTGTCAGACTGCTTGAGAGCACATTATTCTCAAACCATAAGAGCTTTAATATATTAATGAGGTGAAATTATGAGTCTTGTTGCTACTAGGATATGCACAGCTTGTGTACTTTTTGCAAAAGCAGGGAAGCTTATTAAGCATTTGTTCTGTGCATACTAAAAAATACCTGAAGTCAATGCAATTGTTTGGAAATAAGTATATTTGTTGTCTAATACAGCGGGGTTTCTTTTTTAGTAATTTTCTCAAGTGAAGATGCATACAGTGCTATTCTGTGTATGCTTACTGCCTTTTCATACAATTTCTGCCCTAATTCACCAGTATCGTTTTACTGAAATCTCATGTGTGCTCTTGGCAGTTTGATTTTGTATCATGAATCTATTGAAAATAGTACTTGTCTTCTCTATGAATTAAATGTTTGATCTTGCTTTTAAAATCAATTGCTTTTAAAATTGGTGGTTTTCCCCATTAAAGCCCATATACACTTCAATATCAAATTATAGCCTTTTATCCTCACCCCTGCTTTTTTTTAAGTAGATTTAAAAGTTCTTTGCAAAGGGCAATATATCTATTACTTTATGAGACAATTTAGCTTGTGTGCAAGAGACGTAGGTTTCTAGGAGTTTCCACAAAATATGCTTGATTTTAAACTTGTTAAATTATGAAAATGTATACCATAATGCTTTGCTTAGAACAGCTGAGATGGTGGCCAGATCCTTGAGGAAACACAAAAGATTAAAGATGGAGTTCTGCTTAGCTCTCAGATTCTCACTTCATGAATCAGTGTAGCAGAAACGTATAAGATGACACATTGACTCTGGGGAGGGAGCAACAATCATTTGCCTTATTATTTCACATGTCAGTCATGTAATAGAGCAGTATTGTGCCAAGCAGTAAAAGAAGAAATTTCTAGCTTGTCTGTCCTTAAGCTTGAACATACTTCTGAAAAGCAAAAAGTATATATTTGAAAATTAGGATCTTACTGTGGATAAGAAAGAGATACCTAGATCTTCTGAGAGGTTCTACTTGGAAGCAGGGCAAAACACCAGGAAGTATAAACAGTGCTCAGTTTGCATATTAATGGCCTTCCAAGGATGTGCCTATGGATCAACAGCTCCAGAAAAATTATTTTGATGGAATTGTTCTGTACTCTTTCTCCTGCAATATAGAGCAAAGTTGCTTAATGTTTTCTCAGTCATTCTCAAATATCTGTACATGTTGCCTTTGTCGTTTGATTGATTTATAGATCTATTTGCGATTCTTGGACTACGAGATGCAGAATTCCAATGAATGCAAAAGGAATTTTGTCGCAGTCTATGACGGAAGCAGCTCTGTGGAGGATTTGAAGGCAAAGTTTTGCAGCACAGTTGCTAATGATGTAATGCTGAGGACAGGTCTGGGTGTAATCCGCATGTGGGCAGATGAAGGCAGTAGAAACAGCCGATTCCAGATGCTCTTCACATCTTTCCAAGAACGTAAGACCCTAATCAATGCATCTGCCTTTCAGTTTGTTAAGTGATACAAGTCCCAAAGTCTGTTAATATTTTCTTCATGCAAAGCACTCACTGAAGTATGTTGCCAAACAAGTTGTGTAAATATTCAGCACAGTTTTTATTCCGAGAATTTGTACTGAGGAATAATTTGTAATGCAGTAGACAGACCACAAGATTCAAAACCAAGAAAACAGGTACAAGTGGTCATGTTCTGTCCAGTCATATAACTGTGACTTTTGTCTGATTCCCAAGCTACATGCAAGTTTTCTTTACCCAACACAGAAATTAATAGGGCTCTGAAAGTTTTTATCAAGTCAGATAATTTTCTTTGAATTTGATTTTTTTAGATTTCATTATTATATGCATTTGAAAAATACCTTATGATTATTTTATCATAAATATCAGGTAGTGAGTGTGTGCATATATCAGAGAACATGTGTATCAGATGTTGTTAAGCAAAGAGTTAAAGGGTTTTTTTGAGCAACAAAAGCTTTCTAAAAGCCTTTCATATTTTGGTTAATATTCTCTTTACCTGCCTTACCTGCATTTATATTTTTATATGAAATCTGGACTCAGATGATAATCAATATAGCCTGTGAAAGAAAAAATGTAGTTCTAGCCAGGTTAAGGAAAGAAACAATCAAACCAATCAACAAAATCTCTCCACAAAACCCCATAGTTCCATTCATTGAAAATGATCGACCTGGATAATCCTGTGAAAGGCCTGTGAAAGATATCAATTTGTTATCTTTGATAGGAGTAATACATATTTGGCCTCTTTAGAAATATGCATTTTATTTTCCCATGCTGGTTCATATTAATTTTTAATGTGTTTTTGGTTTGTGCATGGAGTGTCTGACAGAAAGATTTCTTTGCAGCTGTCAGTGGTTGAAATGAAGGCTCAACCTACCAAATGCATTCTTCATCTGTATTCTGTGTGTGTGTACCCTGCAATGAGGCAATGAGTCTCTATTGAGAGCAGCCTCCGTAATTCCTTAATTATGGCTCTGATTAAAAATTTCTGACATTTTACATGCCTGAAACTGCATGTGCCACTGTACTCTCACACTTGCAGCCTTAGGGTGGATTATATTATTCTTGCCTGCAAATCAGGCTGGGGTCTGAAAGACACTGAGAACCCTTGGTTGAGATGATACTGCCCTTTTCTCATATCTGCAACTGGAGACGTCTTGAATATTCAAGATCTGATTCATTTTTTTAATGAGGCATCTTGATCTGTTACCTTAGAAACAACTGCATAGACACTGGAGGTTCACAGCATATAAAGAACTGGAGAGTGAAGCACTATGATGACTAACTTGAAATGAGGGTTTGAATAAGGGTATGTTTGCAAAGCTCTCATATTTTAAAGGATAACAAGGAAAAAATTTGGGTCTTTTCTTCTTTTACAGTATTGTTAATATCTTTATCTGATATGCTGCATCTCATGAGCTACTCCTTTCTTGTAAGCAGATGATAGTTTATACTAAATAGTATTCTGACTGAGTAATTCAAAATACTAACATAATGTGCTTCTTGTAAATTTACTCTGAAGAGTCATTGCTCACTGAAAGCTGAAAATTTATTAAAGGCTAAATAATACTTTGAAATATGTCTACATAGCCTGCTTATAAATAGTAGACGACAATGTGTCTGTGATTTTAATGCTGGGAATTAACTTTAAATATTTTAAAGGTGATGCAGATGGTATTTTCTCTGTCTTGTCAATTGTCCCTAAGTGCTGCCCTATGCCACATACTGGTGCTGGCTGTCAGGAGCCAGCTGGAACAGATGTCAGTGGGACACACTCAGACACAGCTCATGGCATGTAAACTACAATGCCTTTCAGCAGCGTGTGGGAATAATTAGATCATCTGCATGGAAGAGAAGGAATGTCAGACCTCATTCAGGGAGATGTACATCAGGGAACAGACACCTGTGTGTCTATACAGGGACAAAGAAAGGAAAAAAAATCTATTTTGTTCATATACAGCTGAGAAAGGAAAAATAAATTGAAAAGATTACATTCATGTTGCAGTAAAGTGCATGGGAAAGAGTGATAAAGTAGAATTCCTGTATTTACTGTTCCTGTGGGAATGACCAGAAGGAGTTGTGATCTCTTGTTCCTCAAGTTCCTCTCCTTAGTGTGGAGTCAGGCTGTTGAGACTGTGAGTTCTCCATTACACAAGGCTCTGTGTACTGGAAGTGATATCTTGTGGAAACAAACTGCTAAGGTTGAGCATTGTTTTCATTCAATGTAAGTCTGTTCATTGTTTATTCTTGTTACAGAGATATTTTCTGGGGATTTGACATTTGTGTAGAACAGAGAAATCTTAGAGATTTCTTCTATGATTATTTTCATATATTTCAATCAGTGTGTTCCAAATCCATTTAAAATATGTATGCATTTTTCTTGTTGACATCTAAAAAGTGGTCTTACAAGTTTCCAAACCTCTCACAATGATGTTTTCAGAGTAGCAGTGCTGTAAATATGTCTTAAAGAAAAGGCATAGAAAGCATGAGGTTGTTAAATTTCCTGCACCAGAAAATCAGGAATGATTCTCATCATCGTCAAAATAGTAGTTGAGCTCTAAGTAACACTTAATAACTGATTAATTCTTAATAGGTGATAATTTATAGTGATGATCTGATATTTCACTGTCAGCATTATTAACTATTCCAACTGTCATTGTGATGTTTGACTCCTTATATCCTTACCTTTTTAATCTTTAAGATATCTTCTAAGTGTAATCATATTTTTGTGCATGGGAGTCACTGTTACACTAGATTTTAAATATCCAATAAATTAATATGAGAATCAGTAAAAGGTAAACAAAAACCTGGTATAATCAAAAGATGTCTGTTCATCTGGTAAGAAAACTTGAACAATGAGTCTTTGTTTTCTCACCCACTGACTAACTGTTCATTTAATTTTTCATGATTGAAGAGCGATCTCCAGCCTGATTAATGACAGACATGCTACACCTACAGCTTCTTCAAAGAGCTGCTTCTCAGCAGACACACCTACGCTTTAGCCTAAAAGCAGATTTGTAGAACCAGGGCATATGGGATAAGAGAAAAACACTCTGTATGCACAGCAGACAAGATGTTCACTTTCTCACCTCTGACTTCTCTTGTAGCAGGCTTTCCTTTTGTGCCCATAACCCTGCACCAGAAACCCCAGACCAGAAAAACTTAATTCCTTCTCTTATTATCCCTTTGTGCCCTAAGTCTGTTTTTAGAGCCCTGTCACACTCAACTTGTATCTGAGTTGTATCATTTTTATTTTATTTTTATGAACAAAATCCAGAAGTCTAAGGCCATGCTTAGAAGAGTAGTGTGCAGTTTGATCAAGAAATGGCACTCAAATCCTTGTTTACAGACTTACAGACGCCCACCCAGCATGGGCAGTTCTTTAATGGGGAGCAGGGACTGCAGGTGTGCAAAGCTAGGGACTGTGTTTTTGTGGTAAAGCTAAGGGAAGCACTGAAAAAGGGAACAGCAAGGTGTTTAATGCAACCTGTGAAGAGGCAGTTTCTCTTTGCAAAGACTTAGGAATGTAAACAGATTGCAGCTTTGCTGGTTGTGTTTTCGGCTTCCACACTAATATTTTAAAAAGAAACCATTGGGGTTGCCTCCTTACTGGTGAACACTCATCTGTGATGTTCTTCCCTTCTGTGCTATTTGCAGCTATCTCTAGTGAAAAACCCTCATTGGCTAAGCATCCTGGTGACTCTCTGACCCTGAACAAAATAATTGTTCATGGTTCCCAGAGCGTATTAACAGAACACAGGCTGGAGCTCTGAGCACAGGCTCCTGACCTGCCATTCTCTGGTGAGTTTGTATATCAAAGAAACCCTGAAGAAAAACCATGAATCCACATACAGGTGGTTTTGAAAGACTAGATTATTGATCTGTATATGGTATTTACTACTCATAAAAGTTACATTTATCTTGCACAGAGCTGTCTGAAGGTGACCAAGAAAGAGCATCAGTATTAAGCCCATCCCATTTTCAAGTTTCTAATAGCTGTATTTTAACAAGCCTTTTCTTTTCATTAGTGGCAAATTATATACTTGTAGTGCACAGTACTATAAAGCCTTATTAATTTTATAATTTTAATAATGCTAGTGAAACTGTCGCTCAATAAATATTTTTCCTTGGAGAGACTGATAGAAAACTTCTGTTTCAATGACGATTCAAGGAACATCTGAAGGATCTAATTTTTCCTTCCCTTATGGAGGAAAGAAAGCCTTATTTGTCATTAAAGAACAATGGGAAAATACAAATGATCTGTACTTCGTGAGCAGAGCATGATGCAATGAGCTATCTTGAGTAGAGGAGGAGTAGGTGTGAAATGTCTAACTACTTCAGTGTAAAATGTTTCTCACATCTAACCATTGTTAAGATTTCAGAATTTTCCCATTCACCCTTAGGAGGAAGCAAGACCTTTCAAAAATGTTATGACAAGAAAGGAAGGGGAGGAAAGAAGGAGAGAGATAAGCCTAAAAATAACAAGTAGGGTAGGACATTTGTCTAAGATTATCCCATCATGGCCTGAAATCCCTGCTTTGAAATGGGCTCAAAGGGTAAATCCACACAGTTCAATGAAGTACAGCACAGGCACCCAAGCTGGCTTGCTCAGAGCTGGTTCACAGCCTGGAAGCAAAGGGATAACTAACTAACTGTGGATAGTGCTGAGAAATAGTGAGAAATACACTGGAGAAAGCACTGTACTGAAGTGGAGCAGCCAGGCCGCACACCATTTCCACAACAGATCTGCTTTTAGCTCCATCTTGCAAAAATATTTTGGCCTGCTCATGATTGCAATTTATATCCAGAGTATCCTGCAATGCCCAAGAAAATGGTGCTTAATGCACGGAGATAATGCATTTTGTTACTTATGTAATAACATCACAATGTTAAATAGTTATTAATAACGTGGAATATTTAATTTCTGTACTGCTTTAAAAATTCTGTAATTTTATAGTATAAATTGGAATGCCTTACTTGTGACTATTCATTTTATTGTCTGAGTGAAACCAGTATAACTCTTTTAAATATTAATTACAACTGCTTTTATTTCATGTTGCTTTGTAAGGATGGCATATTGGAGAACTATTAATACCCTTTATGTTCTTTGCTTTAGGGCTATTCAGGATTAAAATATTAATTTTTTGTTAATAAATTAAAAAGTGTAGATTATGGGCACATGTGTTTCTAAAACCTTTCTATAGTAAAAAAAATATAGACAACTAGATTGGTTCAATTTTTAAGAATATTGAAAGCAGTAACCTTCAAATACCAAACAGAAGCTTTTTTGAATACTGTGGTAGAAACCTTCTGGAAGTATGAATAATATAACAATCTACTAATTTGTAATAGAAATAGAACATATTTACATTCTTGATAACAGAAAGAGGGTTGTTGGGGTTTTTAAACATAGGTTTCCTATACCTGAAAAAAACTCTAGGATATCTTGTCTATTCCTGTTAACTCACCTCCTTATATATATCTTCTAGGATAAGAGCACCATCTTGTGATCAGAGTAAATAGCTGTTGCAAAGCAGGAGATGTTGCATTATAATGAATTCATAAACTCTAAAATTTCTTTGTATATTAAGATACAATGTATTGTTACACATAGCACTCACATTCATAAAAATAAAATATTACTAAAGCAATGTAAAATGAATTTTTTTGTATTTTAAATTTTGTATACATGATTTTAGAAAAACTATTATTTTATTTAAAAATAATTATTGGTTCAATTACAAATTAGAAAAAAGAACATTTAATAATTTTTTTATTAGTTATTTAATTTAGAATATAGTATTTTCATGCTGTAAAAATCAAGAAAATCATTAGAGATTTTATTAAAAGATATCAGGTTGAATTATGTGTGTAGTTCTAATTTTCTCAGTTGTGTTAGAATCATTATGAATTGTTCATCGTCCTGAATATGCTATCTCACTAATTTCTGGGCCAGTACCTAGGTAGAGCTTGACTTAAGGCAGCTTTGTTTCACAGGAGAAATAACATAATTGTGTGTTCCCAGCTCTTACTTTTAATGTAACTATGAAGTCAGGGTTTTTTCAGAGAGCCACAGAAGGGATGGAAGGGACTCCAGGATATGGTTTAGTCCAATCTTTTTGCTTTAAGCAGGGTTATCTACAGAAAGTGGCTCAGGGCTGTGCCTAGTTGGGTTTTGAATATTTTCAGTGATGGAAACACCACAACCCCACTTGGTAAACCAGCCCTTGCACAGTGTTTGACCAGCCTCAAGATGAAAGTTAGTTCTTGCATTTAAAGAGAATTTGCTGTATTTCCTTTAGTGCCCATTGCTCCTTGTTTTGTCAGTGGGCATTGCTGAGAAGAGTCTGGCTCTGTCTTCTTTACTCCCTCCCAGTGGGTGTTTGGATGCATTGTTAAGAGCCTCCTCAAAACAGTCCCAGCTTACTCAGCCTCTCCTCACACCTCCAATATCCCAAGCCTTTAAAGCCTTCATGGCCTCCTGCTGGGCTCACTGCAGTATATCTGTGTCCCTTTTTGCTGAGGAGTGCTGAATCAACACGACACTGCAGATGTGGACTCACCAGTGCTAAATAGAGGGGAAGGATCATACCTCTCAGCCTGCTGACAATCCTGTTTTTAATGCAGCCCAGGACAGTGGTGGCCTTTGCCACAAGAGCGCATAGCTGGCTCAAGGTGATTTTCAAGGTGACCTTACTGCATATCAGAACCTTTTCTGCAAGCTTGCTTTCTAGTCAGCCAGTCCCCAGCAGGCAGTGGTGCATGAAATTATTCCTCCCAAGGCACAGGACTTTGCATTTCCTTTTGTTGATGTGCCTGATGTTCCTGTTCGCCCAGCCCATTGACACCTTGATCAGAATGACTTCTCAGAGGTAATCAAGAGTGGCTTCACAATGAGTCAGCTACTGGGGGCATCACATTAGGACCTAGGAGTTCATGTCTGTCCAGTTGATTAAGTGTTCCCTGACATCAACCCCTTCCACGCAGAGAAGTCATATTTCTGCTGGGATCATGCTGCTCTACTGCCTCCACTTTTATATCCTTTCTACATCTGAGCTTAGTCAGGATCTCATTTTCCATCCATGCAGGATAACTGCTACTTTCCCTTGATTTTTGGCCTGTCCAGACGCACAACTGCTGGAGGAGGTGATATTAAAGAATCAACCAACCCTCCTTGAATCTGTATCTGTCCAGGACCACCTCCCATGGCATTTGTCCACCTAGACCCCTCAAAAGTGAACTTTTGCTTTTCTGAGGCCCAGAATTATGATTGTGCTTTTTGGTTTATTACTTCTTTGCAGCATCCCAAACTCCATAATCTCATGCTCCTGACATTCACCTTCTCAACTGATTCTTCTTTATAAAAGTATGAGGCACAGCAGAGCTACCCTCATCAGCTCCTTGATTACCTGTGTCAGGAAGGTATCAATGCACTCTGCAAACTTTCTGGCTTGCTGGTACCCTGCTGTCTTGCCCTCGACAGATACCAGGTGGTTAAAATCCCCATAAGGACCAGGCCCTGTGATGGTGAGGCTACTTCCAGCTGCCTGAAGATTTCATTGACTGCTTGCTCCTGATTAAGCAGTCCAGACACAAAGTACAATATTGGTAACTTTCCACTGGGCTTCCCACTAATCATGACGAAAAAATCACTTGGCTCCTCACCTAGATGAGCTCTCTGCATTCTTGCTCGTCTCTCATATAAAGGGCATTTATATAGTGATGGAGAAGAGCATGGAGTGATAGAGTAAGGCTTCTGGTGTGTGGAGATGTTTGTGCTGCTTTATCTAGTTGAAGTTAATGATAGCAGTAGTTTCCTTTTGTGTGAAAACATCCACAAGCTTGCTGTCACATACTGCTTGATTCCATTGTCGTCCTGGGTTCTGTAACAGCTTTAGGACTGGATCAGGACCAGATCCATCTTACTGTGAAAGAATCTGGTTTACCACCAGTTCATTTATCTTTTTCTTATTACTAGAATGTCCTTGATGTAGCTTCCCAAGACTCCTTTGCTGTGCCTTTTTTGGGCAAGAGAGCAAATTCCTCCAATGTACAACAGGACTTACAAGTTTTCAACTTCCCTTGGTGTATTCACTCATACAAAAAAAAATACCTTAATTACAGTGGGGGAAATATATGGACTTTTGGTCCAGCTTAACCATGGGACTACAGAGAAGACTTGGCTATTTTAATTTTACAAACGTGAACAAGAGGGAGTTTTTTGTCATTAGTTTTCCAAATCTTACATTTGTGTTTTTCTCATGCTAAGTTTGCTGTACTGGTTCTGAAATTGCTTTGCTTCACTATACATCTTGTTTTGACATTTATTCACATATAATTTTTTTCCTCCACCTTTCAATAGCACAATTTAAGAAAACTTAAATTTTCATTATTTTTTCTTCCTTTCTCTTGCCTTTAGTTTCCAGATGTCCCTGTCACCTTTTTGCTTAATTATTCCTTCTTCTTAAATCTGAAAAAAGGTCTTTTTTATTGTTCTTTATTTTTTTTTCTCGTCTATTAAACATTTCCTAATATTTTTTTCATTTGATAGAAAATCTTGCTATTTCTTTTAGTGCAGAATAAAATAACAAATTGACATTGTTTTTTTTCCTGTAGAGTTCTCTCTTTCTTCCTCTTACATTCACTTCCTTGCTACCTTCCTTTAATTTGCCTTTTCTACTTATTACCAGTATACTTCTGAATTCAGACAGCACACTTCTGACTTCACTTCTAAGATCCTATGTTGGGTTTTCTTGTGGCCTTAATAGTATAACCCATCCTAATCCTGCCAATGCCCATTTGTTTGCTTTTGTTTTTAGTATTTCCTGTTCCTGTGTCCCTTCTTGAACTTTCTCTGTTTGATATTTGGTTCTTTTGGGGTTTTTTTTGGTACAGTTTGTATATTGAATGGATGCTTCTTTAGATTTTCATAGGTTCTCACTTCTTTTTGCCCAGAGTAGGCAGTGAGACTGTTTCTGCATGTGGGAACCATCCCAAAAGAGCCTCACCTTGCCTGGAAACAGGGATTGCAGCTAGAGTGTGAAAGGATGATTATGCCATTGATGTGTTATCTACGTGATGTGTCACATCATGATGTGGCACAGTATTCTCCAGGCTCAGACTTCACTGTCCCCAAATGACAGCAACAGATAGATAAGGACTGTCCCGAAGTATTCTCCCTTTCTAATAGGCACGTGTGCTCTTCTAATCTGCCCAGCATAAAGTAGAATCCTTTCGGTAACATACCTAAAATGTGACAAGGCTCCCTGAACCTCAGGAGATGGTATACCAGATTTAAAAACAAAAACTGAACAGTGGACAGGCTGGTTGATGTCTTCTGGCTAAGAGATAGAGTATATGTATAATGTTATATTTGAGTGAGTGGTTGCATATTTGGGCTGTGCACTTTGATGGCATTTTCTATTTGCTTAACACACCATAACTGCTCCAAATAAGCCAGTTATGGATGTCTTAACTGAAACACTTATTGGTTAGTGGATTTCTTGACATGATATATAGAGTCATTAAGTTCTACAGTATAAATCCTTTGTATTGTCCTTTGTTTGCAAGCCACTAAACCATTCTCTCTGCTATGCATTTATGTTGTCATAGGAACTGCTTCTAAAGTTACAGAGGAGAACAATTTCCATGAAGTATCAAACTTGAAGTATCCATAATATGAGCATCATAACTGCTTTCTGACTAGTTAAGGGTCTTAGTTTATTTTTTTAACTCTCCCTCAAAAATAATTATGATGCTTTTGTGTTGCTTGAACTAAAAAAATACATAAGGTGTTCATTTTTTGACAATTTAACACTGACAAAGTTTGTAGCTCTTTTCAGTTATGGAAGGCTTTCTCATTTGAAGAAGAGATATGAGTAGTAATTTATCTCTATTATATTATACTCTTTTGGAATAGTAGCTTCACAATCCCTACACCTAATGATCTCTCAATACTCCCATAAACACCACAGTTTAGCAGCATCTTCAGTACCTTCCAAAGGCTTTCAGGTGCTTTCTTCACAGTAATAATATACGACCATCAGTAAAACCATTTTCCTGCAGCTTTAATCTGCATGATTCTTCTATACCATGGGCTTCAGGAGCACTGGACATTATAGTGCTTCTTTATCTTCATACTTTTGATCAAAAGGGTACTTCTTAACTGTAGCCTTTTTTATAACTAAAAAAAATTTTAGAATAATTTTACTTTCTCTGTATATAAATGGTCAGGCACCATTGATCTGTGCTGTCAAGTACATATCTTCTTTGAGTGACAAGTTTTCTTATAAAATTGAAGTTCCAGCAAAAACTTTACCAGAGGTTATTTACCATAAATTGGGTCAGTCTGGGATACAGTTAACTCTTGTTATAGCAGCCCATAGGCTATCACCATAGGTCAATAAGTTTTGGATCTGTGGTTAAACTGTTGATAACACATCAGTGACTTCCCAACAATGCTTGGAAGCCAACCCACTACATCCATGAGAGTCATGGTTCAGTCATTTCAGACAAAACTGGGAACCTCTTGCCACAGAATAATAAACAGTCTGTGACTTGAGTGGTCTCCATGTTGAATGTCAAATATTTAATATGCTCAAGGAACATGTGTTGTTTAGCTTTCTCCTGTTATAGAGTACACATTCATTCCTGGATATGTTTGTAGAGGAGAGCTGAATGATTTGCTAATTTAACATCATTTATAATTTCTCTCATTTTTAGCCCCTTGTGAAGCCAACACATTCTTTTGCCACAGTAATATGTGTATAAATAATACACTGGTCTGCAATGGACTCCAGAACTGTGTCTATCCCTGGGATGAAAACCACTGCAAAGGTAACATGTAGAATTGAAAAAGTTATCATTTGCACTGCATGAGATACAGCACGTGATCCTCAGTTTCTCGCTGTGTGCCAAATGGATGAAAGGTCAGGAGAAGTAATTCAGGGAGAGCATACATTAAGCAATAGAGAAAATGAAGGAAGGCAAAACAATGCCAGTGGATTTTACTTTCTGTGTTTTAATTTTTTTTCCCCTTGTATTACATTGGTTATCTTGCTGTATGTTTATGTGCTTCTGGGAGGCTTTCTGATCACTTGGTCTCTGCTTTCCATACAATCTAAAGTATAATTAAAGGCAATATTTTGGTTACTTTGCCATAGTTACCTTTGTAGTGGAGTAACATATGAGTAGCAGGTGTGTTTTAGCTGCATGCTATGCCCGTAATAGCCCAGGAAGTCTTATAAAGGAAGGTAGAATTAACACTGTAAAAAAGCAACCAAATCTATCTATAATCAAGTGAAATTGAAGTGCAAGGAACAAGCTTGTAAATATTGCATCTGGAAATCAGATGTAATATTTATTTCATAGGCAAGGAGTAATGTTCCTACCCATGTGCTGACAATGGTTTCTAAATATTTCTGTGGCTCTGTTAAAAAACCAAACCAAACCAAAACCAAAAAGTAAAAGCAAAAAAACCCAAAAAATAAACCACCTCAAAGCAAACAAAAAAACCCCAAACAAACAAACGAACAAACACACAAAAGCCCACCAAAACCCACAAAGCCCTGAAACATCATCTGTATTGTCTTCAGGGAAAAGGGCTTTACTAACTTGCATTTCAGTCTAGGGAGACAGTTTGCTTCTGACTTGTATCCCCCCGTCTCCCCCCCTACTGCAGATTTGTTCCTGAAAACATGGGATATGCCAAATTTAGGAACCAATCAAGAAAAAAAATTCAGAATGAGATGGATTAGCAGTCAGCCCATAAGTCTACTGAAGCCTGTAAAATCCTGACAAGCAATGCAATAGGGTAAAACACAAATGAAAACATATACTTCAAAAGAACACAGTTAAACTGTGGCATAGCATAATATTCTTCAAATAAACTAAACAGACAATTGGGAATGGATTATTAATTCAGTAGTTCTTCACAATAGAGGAAAACAGAAATCTTTCACCATTCATCAATTTCCAGAATGATCTTCATCTTTCCTTTGTCAAGTGTCTTTCATCGGGTCTTGTGCATTTATCCTCTCTTGTTTTTCTGACTAAAAAAAGGAGGTTTGCTGATTCCAGCAAAAATGTTGTTTGCTGCAGTGTTGCTTTTCCTAACTCTGCTTTTTCTCCAGAGTCTGTGTCAGTCACTTAGAGAAACACTGAGTGAATCTACAAGTTTAGACAATGAACTACTGAAGAGTTTTGTTATCTAGGAGATTATGAAGAGATGAATGCTACTGTTTTGGTGCTAATAACTTTGATTTCAAAGGCTTTCTGTTAATTCCTTTCATACGTTTTAGGTTGCCAGGAAAAATTACACTAAACTGGGTGTTGAAACTTAACCACAGTTGTCTTGCTATGCCTGAGAGAGACTGATGCAAACACTTTCAACTTGAATTTCTACAAGGCTCAGTCACCATCTCGTTCCTGTAGCCTCGTGAAAGCAAATCACAGAGAAAGACGCATAAGACAAGGGGGAAATTGGTTTTATTTAATCATTTTACTGCATTTTTCTGCTTTATTCACAATGCAGAATTTGCTAACTTATTAGTGGCTCCTGAGTAAAGGGTAGTATGTATGATCAGCTTTTGGATTTTTATGGCTGTTTAGAAAAACCCAGAAATAAGCTGGACAGATTTGTTGGGGTTTTTTGGTGTTTTTCTTTTTTTTTCTTTCTGAAATCTAAATTTGAATAACTTTTCTATTTTCTCCTCATTTAGTTTTTTCATGGAATGCTGTCAAAATTCCTACTCAGCTCCCAAATATTAGACCTTAAATCCTGTAAAATCTTGTTCTTTCATAAGACCTAATGTCCTAGCTGCATATATTTACTGGAAGAGAGAGAAAATAATGAAGAGAACATCTGTAAAAATCTTGGAGGCTTTAGCAGCCAAATGGATTTCAGAGGTGACATGGAAACCATCTGCTTGTTATGGTGGTTGTTTTTTATAAAAATATTAAATAATTCTCTCATTTAATTAAGCTTGCAATATACCCTGAATAAATAAGTTTCCAAGTGAATAGGCACACAAAGGATTTATGTGTTGCTTATTTGCCTTTCACAAATATCTGATTTCTTCCTCTTTTCTTTTTTGTTGGTGAGATTGATTAAGTGAACTCAGAAATAGACTAGGGTCAGCCTTGCAGTAATCTGTGAAGGCATTATAGTAGCTTTTATTCTTGAACAGCAATTAATGTTGTGGTGTTTTTTGTTTTTTATTCCCTGTCACACAGAAAAAAGAAAAGCAAACCTATTGGACCAACTTACCAATACCAGTGGGACTATAATTGGGGTGACTTCTTGCATTGTGATCATCCTCATTGTTATCTCTGTTGTAGTACAGATCAAGCAGCCTCGTAAAAAATTTGTCCAAAGGAAAACAGACTTTGATCAAACAGTGTTCCAGGAGGTGTTTGAACCTCCTCATTATGAGTTATGCACCCTTAGAGGGACAGGGACTACAGCTGACCTTGCTGACGTTGCAGATGACTTTGAAAATTATCATAAACTGCGGAGATCCTCTTCAAAATGCATTCATGACCATCACTGTGGATCACAAGTGTCTAGTATTAAGGGCAGCCGTAGTAACCTCAGCACAAGAGATGCTTCTGTCTTGACAGAAATACAACCCCAGCCTGTAAAACCACTTGTTCAGCCCATGAACAGGAGAAATATCCTTGTCATGAAGCATAGCTACTCACAAGATGCTGCAGATGCGTGCGAGATAGACGAAATTGAAGAGGTGCCAACCACAAGTCACAGGCTCTCCAGACATGATAAAGCTGTTCAGCGGTCAGTATCAATAAATTTTTGATGAAGACTATTTCATAAGGACTTGATTGCCCAAACATATTCACTCTTTGTTCAGCAAATACATATTTTCTTTCTTTATTAATTGTTTAAATTTCTGTTTCCTGATAGCACATGCCATTATATTATCTTTCTCTTTCTGTTGCTCTTTCTCATCTCTGCTCCTCTTCCCTGAAGGATCCTATATCTCTGTTTTACCTTTCTACTTTCTTTCTTTTTCTTTTACTGTTTTACATATACCCACATGCATACACACACAGGTCAACAGAGAACAGGTACACTTTTCAAAAACCAAAGACTGTGTGAATTTAAGTTTAAGAACAGCCACGTACACGTGGTTTCCTTGTAACTGTGGTGGCCTTGAATATCATCCACTGTTGGTCTAACCATCTCTAAATAAATCATCACTAAATAAAAGATACATGTATCCATTTTGATACATGACTAAAGAAAGAGGAACACAGTCCTGGTAAGAAAATCCTTTTCCTCACAGAACATTACCTTTTATATAGTGAATGACAGTATTTCTGAATCTTTACTGTATCTGTTCCATTACTGATCATTTCATTTGTCAAATTAATGTAGGTAGACAGATTAGAACATGAGACAACATACTGAACTCATATATTGATGTATGAGAATGAAGTTAAAGGGATTTTAACTGACTGATTTTTCAAATCAATAAAAAGCAAAATCAAGCATAATATTTTTAATAAAAGAGCTATTTCCTCTGTATATTGCATTTGAATCACTGTAAATATGAATGGTTAAAAGTTTACAAGTAAAAGAAAAAGAAAACCAAAAAATTTATGAACAATTTATTTGAAAAAGAACACATAAACTTTTTTTAATATATTTGTGTTTTCTCTTTCATGAATTATTTATGCATTTCTTGTTACTGTTTACACGCCCTCCATATTTTCTTTGCACATTAAGGCATTTCTTTATCTTAAAAAAAAAAGTTATTTGGTTATTTTAATCCAATTGCATGTCTATGTAAATTACTTCATAAATATCGATCAGATTTTCGAAGTGTACTGTTTATTAAGTATCTACATGCATATATTTCTTTGTTTCTATGCAAACACTATTATTTTGAATGAAATAGCCATAACATTCCAGGTTCTGCCTCATTGGGTCTCTAAGCAAACATGAGTCTGAGTACAACACAACTAGGGTCTAAGAGAAAAACCTGAGGTAAGTAAATGCACCTATAAAGCAATTGAACCATCTGTTGCTTTCCATTTTATTTGTTATATTGCTAAAATGCATTTTAGGTCTCAAATTATATGTCATATTGTATTGAGTCAGGTTTGAATGTTAAAAAAACATGAAAGACAGATGATCACTTTAGCATTGCAAACTAAGCAAAATCTGTTAATTCCTTATTCTCAACAGAATTACAGCCCCCAGAAAAAGCAATCTTCATTCCAACTGCATTATAAATTCATATGCTTTGCATGACTCTTGTGCTTAATTAATTTCTTTCTTAATTATTATTTATGGAAATAAAAGTTAGAGCCCCAGCATGTGAAATAGAATGTAAAACTTGGCAATTTAACTTAAGTCAGTAAGTTGTGTAACTATGTATTTCAGTTCATTTTTTTCATCCAGTCTTGTGAAGTGTTGGGGGAAGAGTGTGTGTTAGTACTGATAAATTTAGAGATTCTGTAGCACTTAGGTTAATGTTTTCAAATTAAACTTAATTTTTGGAGTATTTTCCTAGACTTTTCATTTTGCATAATATTTATTCACACATAATAAACATAATCTCAGATGTTTATAATGGAGTTATAGATAGCTACTAATCTTTCAGTTTATATATGTGTGTATATAAACATAGATATGTGTATATACATTTTTATGTGTATATATGTATAAATCAATTTTACAGTGAAATAATGCATTAGTGGTTTTATTGTATGTAGATAGTTTAAGTAAATATTTTTTCTGCATTTTTTTCCTCAGAATGAGCATATTTTAACATAGTTTTGATTTCAGAGAACTATGGAAAAATCTGTTATGAACTATCTCAGCTCTCTGAAAGAGAGAGTGGACAATTTTCCAATATAATTTAATTGCCTTTATGCAAACCTAAGTATAGATACATATGTAAGTATAGATAAATAGTACTTCTTTAGCAAGATATTCCTGTTGCACAAAAATATATTTTTTTTTAAATTTTGTTTCTGGCCACAAAGTGCTCCTTAGTTATTAAATACACTTGGAGATTTGCTGAGAACTTCAGGAACAAATTAGTTCCTGAGACCGTCCTTTTATTCTTTTTTTTTTTTTAAAGTCATAGTTTTCTCTAAGTTGATCTGTTTTATGTCTGTTATTTACTTGTATGTTGTGTGATATGTGGAAGAAGATTTACATTGAACTTTTGTTATATGTACGTTGTTTCCATTATATAGACTGCTTGAGAATAGTGCGCTCCTGGGCGATTTTGAACATGCTACAATGAAATGTGAAACTATCGTCCTTGGAAACACCAGCTAGAGGTTTTATGGACTCTGACCAGCTATTCTCTTATCATGAAAAAATTCAGCAGTGTTGAGTAAAATTACTAGAAGGCAATAAGACTTTGGTTATTATGTTTATCAGTCATTTCTCTTTTTCTTTTTCTCTCTTCTTTTTGTTGCAAGTCAAATTCCCAATTTCAGGAACAATTTATTGAAATCAGGTATTTAGCCATTCATAATCACTTCAATAGAAATGTTTGTTGGATAAGCATCTAGCAATATGACTGAATTTGACACTGAGAAATTAATCTGCATGTATGTTACAGAATATTTGAGTTGGCAAAAATCCCTTTATTAGATACATTGTAAAAAGCATGCATTCACAGTTATTGCTGTTACTGTTCCATTTCTGTGTCATATGCTTGCTACTTGTAACTTTTATATAAAAATACATAAAACAATGTATAATAATTTCGTACCTTGAATTTAATGCAACGTTTTCTTTTACCTAATTTACCAATGCTGTGTAATTCAGGAGATTAACCTCAAAACGTAGTTTTTAGGAACTTGAAACACAGATATAGCAGAGAATCAACTATCTTTCATTCCTCAGTTACTGAACAGAATACATTAATTTTTTAAGAGTAAAATGAATCCATAATAGGTTGATCACCTAATTTCAGTTTAAAAGTTTGTGATAATCAGTATAGTCCATTCTGTACTCTTAATTAGTGTATTTCCATGGCAATTATTAAGAAGTCTGCTTCAGTACAGTAGAGTAGCAGATTTTTATCAGTTACACAAATATTATGGTTGGGTTTCATCTTTAGAAATACAGACATAAACCATTTCCTTGCACAAGGTAAAATTATATTTTTAATTCATGCTGTAATATTAATAACCAACACCAAAATCAAATTTGAGAGGTTACATTGTTAAGGAATTATTATAGGTTGAAGAGCCACTATTATGTAAATTTGAAAGCCCCATCATCTAAGAACTCAATAATCATGCATAAAATCATAGTTTCATTATCTATTTAAAATGTATCTTCGTAATTCTCTTCCAGAACAAATCTCAGCTCTTTCTGAAACCTTTTGCGCCATTCCTGGTTGTTAGTTTTTTTTACATAAAAATGCTGCTAGATTTATTGCAAAAAGTGTAAAGAATTCCATCTATCTTCCTAAACTATAAGTACACAGGAAAAAGAAAACCTAAAATACTGACATAAAAACTAAGGTGATCTATATGAGCTATTTAAATATATAATAGATAATTTGCATAATTAAAAATACAGAGATTCTTATTTCTACAACTGTGACTTAATAGTGACATGAGAAGAAGGGTTTCAGTTATTTTATTACTTTTATATTTACAATGTATTTTACAACTACTTTTTTAGCCTGAATAATTTGTTTGTTTTCACATATTAGCTGCAAAAGCAGTCCTCTGTCCTCTGCAGTCAGTGAGAGTCATTGAGTCATCTCTCAGTTACATGGGTTTGCAGCATGCACTAATAGTTCATTTCCAGATCAGTAGCTCTTCACAAATTCATACAATTTATCAATGTTTTTTTTTCCTCAACCTTTCCAAGTCCTGGCTCATCATCTATTTTTCAAGTATATGTTAAGATATTGGCCACATCCATGCTTAAAATGGATCACTCATGCATCCATTATAAAATAAAGGAACAATTAGAGATTGCTAAAGGAAATGCATATATATGCAGACACTTTTGTGTATATTTATAGATATTTAGTATTTGAGATAGTGTATAAATAAATATATAAGGAGAAACCTAAATATTAATTTAGGTTAGAATGAATTATATTGTTCCCACTGAAAAATGCTGAACTTATTTTTTTAAAGTTGCTGTGTATTTATATTTAAGTGCCTAAATCCCACTGTAACACAGAGTTTGTCTAGTCCCTCCTAGACAAGTACACAATAAAATTAATTTTAAAATTTTTCCAGTGAAGTGTTAACTGAAAGAACTGAACTGGATTGTGCCACAGAAAAAGGAGGGAGAAACATGAAGTTCTGTGTAAACAGAATAAGTCAAGCAAAGTGAGAATGCTAATGCTTGATCCTGGAAATTCCTTTGGAAACACATTGCCTAATAGCTAGGTAAACCCTTAAACAAAAAAAAAAATTTTTAAGTACAAAATACATGTATACTTGGGTACCAAGGTCTATTTATATCTACTAAAAATAAAAATTAATTCAAACACAGATAAAATACTATAATTAAAGGGGTTGTTGCTGGAAGTAAACTGTTTTCCTTCCCCATCAGTATTTTTCATTATGATGAATCCACTTTTTTAAAACTAGAAGGAAGTTCAAACAAGCTTTCGATTTTATGGAAATGAAGCTTGGGTTAAATTAACATAGTTGTATGTGTTAATATTATATAAACATATAAACAATAAATATATGTTTATTGTATAAACATAATCCAAATTGCTGTGCATTAGCTGAGCTGCTACTCCTAGCCTCATGCATTTTACCTCATCTTTCCCTTAAACTAAAACAAAGAATGATATTTACTAGATAATTTTAATTTGACTGGTGCAATGAGTGTGATCTGTAGCCATGTTGATAGTTTGCTTATTTCTACATATTTTTAAAAATGAGGATTTGTTATCATAGTGCATTGAAATATTGTTTATAGTTTTGTGGTTTGTTTATTTTTTTCTTCTCTCCATGGATGCAGTGTTATGTATATACTTTTTTATTTTTTTGCATGATAGTTGAACAGACACACCCAACCTTTTATATCTGCTCCAGGAAATAGGGCATTTGCAATTTGTCAAGGACTCTCTGCAGCATCCTTTAAAAATCTCAGGGAGTTCATGTTGTAGATCATCCTCATTTAAACTTTTCCTATGTTCACAATTCTAAAAGCAGCTTAAAAAAATACTCTGATAAATGTTAGCACATTATCCTTCAATTTTTTCTCAATTTTCATGCTGGAGATATTCTCTTGAACCTATCAACAATATAACCAGTGGGAGGGAATAAGAGAAAGTAGGAAGGTTTCTTGTTAAAGAGAAATTGTTAGCCCCCACATTCTCCCACACGCTCCCCCCCCAATAAAAAAAAAAAAAAGACAAAAAGAAGAAACACAGAAAGGTGTTTACTTATAAGAAGAATAAAAAGGACTATTGATCATATCTATTCCCAAATTTGCAAATATATTTAGGACAGATCAATTCTTTAACCACCAAATAAAATCATTCTGTTCATGTCCAGCTTCCAGACAGTAGTGATATCTCACAGAACACTGTCCTACAAACAAAATATTGGATTTTTTTGTGTGTCTTCTACTTTATGTGTAAACCTCCCCGATACCACAAAGATATTTCAGCTGAGGGAGCACAGCTGAAGTACTAAGGCATATATAAAGGACAAAAGCAGCACCATTCAAAACTCCTTATAGAAATCTATATCTGATCTGAAAATATCTCCTCACTTGTGACTCAGCACTTGATGTGAAGTCTGACACTCACAACTCCACTGCTCTTCATCATTATCTTAGATTCATCTCTCTTTACTCTTTGATAATCATTTTACATCTTTGTCACTTGCTGCCTTTCATTTATATCCACAGTGAGTTTAGTTTGAGTTTAGTTCTGTTCCATCTCAACTCAAAATTCACTGAAAATGCTGAAATACTACCAGCTCTCTGCCTTTCTGGTACCCTTGAATACATCAAGTTGTTTTCCATCTGTCACTTTAGAGCCATCTTAATCATATTTGCCTATAAAGAGCAAAATGAAAACATGAGGTCTCAGCATTGCCTAATCACCCTCAATTTATGTAGCACAAAAAATCTAAGAAAGTGCACCGGAATGGACAGGAGGATGGCCTCATTAGGCACACTGGGTCTGCGTTTTAATGACATCAGTGCATCAGTGTTCTCGGGGCTGTCTACCTCCATGCGTTGGCATGACCGCTCCTGTGATAACCATACCTCAGTGTTCATCCACTGTTTTTCTTCTCCCAGTTCACACCATCATCAGAACTTTTCCAGCACCCTTAAGTTTTCTTCTGTGATGTATTCATATTAGTATGCATCTCCACACAACATAAATTCTTGTTCTAGCCTCCTTCACATACCCATTAAGAACAGTGCACAGCCTGGTAAACAGTGCACCTGCCGATGGTAGAGCAATCACCAGCGAGGTAAGAACATCAGCTACCAGAAGAAGCAGAAGTTGCTGCTTCCATCCATTTTCTTTCCCAGGAAAAGGAATTGTGCTGATCCACAATCTCCAAACAGGGTCCCTATGGGAAAAAAAGGGAAGCCACTATCCCCTTCAAGCAATGAATCCCAACTGGGAGAAGAGAGACAAATTAAGAAGCCCATGATGAAAAATGGAAGGAATGAGACTGCTTAGATTTTGTTACCAAAGTAACAGGCCTGATCAACACTGTGCAGCATCACTTCATCTTTTCATTCTCAGATAAAGGAAAACTGTGGTTCAAGCCTTTTTATCCCAAGGAGAAGGCTGCTACAACTGTGAGTACCAATTCTATTCAGACCTCTGGAAGGACTTAAAAGCTTCTTGCCTAAATGTAGGCAGACAAGGACTTACTGGGCCTATGAGGGTAGTCTTGTGCTGCTACATGCAGCATCTGCAACATCTAGTTATTCAGATCTTTAAAGTTTTCCATTCTTCAGTCAGTCCTCCTGAGTTCCAGAAAGGTACATAATAAACACACTCAGATACTTTCAAAAATTATGTCTTTACAGGAAAGCAATTACTTGGTATTTAGTTTATTTGGATATGAAAATACCAGTGACGCTTTCTGCAGCTATTGTGAAAAAAATAGTTGTGGTTTTGGTTTTTTTTCGCAGATGCTAGATTAATGTATCTGGTTAAATGAACCATTCAGTTGGATCAACAGCATCACTAAATGAAAACACCTTTCATCTGAGATTTTACTTGTAAAACTGCAGTGCCTGATTCATGCTTTAGTCACATCCTCCTTCTAGATCCTGCCTTTTTTCTGATTTCTGTGAAAGTTTTAGTTAGGAAAAATCAGTTTGTTGAAAGTGGGTGACTTTCACCATCTTTAGTGAAACCAAAAATATGATTTATACCAGGGAAGGAGAGCTTCATTCTTGTTTCTCAGTGCTAGAGGGGTTTTCAACACAACTCATCTACTCTTTTCCTTTGTTTTAAAAATCAGTGATATAAAGCAAAATTAATCCTCTATACATAGGTGATCCATGTATGTTTGAAAAGAGAAATAACAAAATGAAAGAGAATACCAGAAATCTAAAGTAAGCATATTTTCCCAATGATCAAAGCAACAATAATATTTTTCGAAGTTACAGCTGAACCCTTGGTTACTATATGAGCCCAATCCTAGGCTTAATTTTTAAAATAAATTTCAAATTATCATAGAGTAAATTGAGTGATTTTATATTTGTATACCGATTTAAAGTCACAAATTTAACATTTAAAAGTGTGTAATGTGTTTTATTTTAAACACAACTGATTTTTCCAGTCAGAAAGAATTACCATCTTTTTTTTTCAGAGACAAGTCTCTGCATCTTGAATTTTCCTTGCCAAATGGACGACATTTTTAATTCCTTTCCAACATTTTCACTCCCACATTCCACTGACTACTTTTGGTGCAGAAAACACCCATGGGGTGATTTTGTTTGATATTCTGAGCATATCTGGCACCTCTTTAGTAATGAAACAGTACATTACAGCTCTGCCTGCAGGAAGAATTTCTTCAACTGTTATCTAAGTTAAACATGAAATATCCAGGCCCAGAGACTTGTGCTGTCATATGAGAATAACTTTAGTGACATAAAGTATCTTGTTAGCTTTTAGTATCTTGATAGAAATTCTACCCTAATCTAGGCAAATATTATTTATGTTGAAATAACTTAAATCTTACATTTGTAAAATGTCAGCATGACATCTCCATTTGTTAATATTGCCATCTCTGATGACTGAAAAAGAGAATGATGTTAACATAGAAAACTTCGTGTTCATAGCAGAAGGCCGCAAAGACTATGTGACATCTTTATTATATATGTTACAGTTTTCAGAATCTGTGGTTTTTTTCCTTTAATTCAGCTAGAATTCTTAGTTTTACTCCTCCCTATTGTGATGTAAACTTTGTAGTCTTTATACGTGTATCAGATTAGCATCTCTTTTGTAAATCAGTTGTTTATGGGGACTCAAAAAGAAAAAAAAAAATATTTCCTGTGCTGGAATATAGTATACAGCCTTATAAAAAAGTCTATCAAATGTCATTAGAGTTTAGTTGGATCACAATGTGCTGCTAGAAAATTATTAGAGATACATAAAAACAAAAATAGGAAATTACTCTAGAAGTTCCATATTATTTTTGTTCTCTAAGATTTTATTATTCAACTGGATTTGATAAAAAGAGAAATCTCAGCAGGCATAAACTTTTATGGAAATCTCAACAGGAACATAAACTTTATATCGCATGAAGTTTTAAACACACATCTGTTTGGAATATATGAAGAAGAAAAAGGCAACATTTAGAAATTTTTTTAATGCTTTGAGAAAATGAGTGCTTCTTCTGTCTCAGAATTAATCAAACAAATTTTCCACAGGCTCTTTTCCATAGAATCTGTGCATAGCAATGAATAATCCATTTAAATGGGAGGTATACAATGCAATATTAAAGAAGGAACAGAAGTAGATCATGGTAGTGAAAGTCCTTAGAAGTGTGGTATGTGATTCTGAATCTAGTAAATATACCTTGAAATACTGCAAAATTGTAGTCCCTTTGGTTTCCTTACTAAAAGGATTTAAGGACATACAAGGACATAATAGCAAATTAAGTAAATAGAAAGTTTTTCTCTTAGAGTTCCTGAATAGAATCTTGTTACCCAGCCTCTGAGGCTCAGCACCCTCTGTTGCTGGTGACACTAAATGAGCTGATAATTCAGAACGGTCTTTGTGACAGACATCTTGTCATTTTTGTTAGGACTGCAAAATCCGCCTCCAGCTTTGATGGTAATAACAGAAGTTAGTGGTGTTAAAAATTTTGGCTCAGTTAAGTCTTAACTATAGATATTTGGCTTTTATTTATCTTTACATTTTACCAGTTAAAGTAGAAATTAGAGGGTTGCTAATCTAATTTAAAATACATTCTATCATTCTGTTGGGATTTTCTTTAGCATTCTTTTAACCTGTTCTTATGTTTCTTATTTTACACCGTGGCTTATTTTAGCCTGAGCCACTTATTTTAGCCTGAGCACGAAGTTCTGGAGATTTAAATTTTGTTATCTTACCTCACTCCTTGACATTTATTAACATTTCAAAGCTCTCCAGCCTCTGAGGATCTGCTATCCAGTTTGAAGCTGACTTTTTTCAGTGCTGAATACAAGCCGTGTTAGAAGAAAGAAGAAAATATTTTCATCTGAAGACTACTAATCCATTTTCTCAATGAGAAGAACAATCTGAGTACTAGAGCCATGTGATGCCTTCTGCTGCTAGGTAGGAAAAACGCTTAACATTTCAATTCCACAGGTTGTATTTTTGCTATGGGAAAAGAGTCCTTGTCTTCAATTTCAAAGCATATTCAGGAGAAAGTGGAAATCAAAGGAGGATGATAAGGAAAAAAAAACCATGCAAAACCACAGCAGTGGTAAGTAAATAAATAATTGTACACTTGTGCCTAAAATTAATGTACAGCATAATGTGGGGTGGAGCCACTTCTATTCTTTTTGGATAATTTGCAAATCCTCTAATGAGTTTATGGAGATTGTTTTTAGACCTGGATCAGGCATTGTATGTTAATTTAGTTAAGTTGTCTTCATCTGCTTCCACGATTTATGGACTCTCTATATTCCTAAATGTTTTTTTTAAAGGTATTAGAAAGACAGTTCTAACAATTCCCACTACTTCACTTACTTTATAGATCACATACAGACATATATAGATCACAGGAACTACAATATGGAATTCCTGTTGAGCCTAGCAAAACATTGCATAGCTATGACATCTAGTGAGTATTGTAATCATAGAGCATTTTGAAAAATGGGGCAAAATACAGTGATGTATTATAGTGTCACATTCAAGGACACAATCCACAGAACCCTAGAATAGGACCTTTTAGAGAAAAGGCGGTAGAGAGTCACTTTTGAAGAGCTTTCCTTTGTCCTTTTTCATATGCTGATTTCTATAATAATAGCAAACATTGTGAAGGAGAAAGGGAGAACAAAAGCATGAACCAGATTTTTTATTTCATGATAGTAGTAATGCTTATCTCTACATCTACTGCTTGGGTGATGTATTGTTTGGGGAGAATTCTGTGCTGATACAGGCTTTCAGTCATAACCTGTAAGGACGATGCTTATGCAAACCTTCCCCAAGATAGTTATTGAAGTTTCATAAAATTCATAAATAAACATGAAATGAGAATGTGACAGTATTTTGCCTTTGTTGGTTGCAGCAGGAAATGCATTCTAGATTAAAAAATCTACAGAAAGCTCAAGTTTGAACAAAGGTAATGAAACTCTCCCCACTCCAAGTCATGCATAATGTGGAGTTTAATACAGACTAATTTGTTAAAATGTGGAGCATATGCAGACATATGTAATCAATTTTCTAATGTGGCATATTTTCCATCACTTATTATGCATATCTTCCAGGTACATGGATATTCTATTATGAGCACAGCAGCTTGTATGTCCCCAGACAGAAATAAGCAGTCATCAGCTTGCTGAAAACTGTAAAGGCTAATGCTGCAAGTATTTGGACTGATATTGCACAAAGAAGTTGGACAGAGAAATGCAAAGGAAGGATTTAATCTGTTTCCAGAGTATCTTATGCTTGGCATTATAAAATGTATTTCAAGTTATACGATGATGAGCATATATTAAAAATACTTATCGGTTCACTTTCTGAAGATGCTGGTAGTATTTTATTCTGGGGAAAAAAAAGATGCAGCTAAAATGTCATGATGCTTAGAAAATATCTGTTCAACCAGCTTGTGACTAAGTTTATTCTTATTTTGTTATTGGTTTCTGTGTCTTTAAATCCCCCTTCATGAATGTTAAAAACTGTTAGTCAAAGTTATGTAATGTCTCAAGGCTGAACCTTGGTTGAAATCTTGGATGGTTGAACATTTTCTGGCTTAAGCACAGCAGAAGCCAGAGGAAAGATGGATACTTGTGATTTCCCCAAGCTTGTGCCACTGCAGGGAGAGACAGGAAGGAAATAGCCTCATCTGAAAAACTTCAAAAGTTTTTTTAGACTCCCCAACCAATCAGAAACCAAAGTACTATAAATAAAGTCACGCTTTGGTAAAAGTGCTTTTTTTGCTGTCATAAATAAATAAACAAACAAACAAACATGAGAGGCAGGTTAAGCCTTACATTCTTCTAATCTATTAGTAGGTGATTGCTCGTCTGCCTTAGTTTTCATGAAACTCTGAAACTGATCTGAGAGGTTTCAAGGTTAGCCTGCCACGTGAAAGAAAATGGCCTCTAAGCAGTGGGCCAAGGAATGGGACTCCACTTTACACCTCTTCACTCCTCCTCTTTCACTTTCCCTATTAATCTAATGAATATTTGTCTTTAAAAAGAAAAGGAATAATTCTCACATAAGTAATTTAACAGAGAACTATTCAAGAACAACTGGAGTGTTGTGCTTACAGGCAACTAGTTTTAGAATTATTTCCATTAATCTGAATTCATAGCTTCAGGTAACAGTATCTGAAACCTTCCGGTTGAAGGCAGACTCTGATATTGCTTCTGTCTTTTCATGTTTCATTTCTGCTTTTCCAGTAGAATTTGGAAACTCCTACTTCTGAGGGCTGGAAGCAAATCCTTAAAAAGAAGAGATGCTTCGTAACAATGCCTTACACAGCAGCTTCGCTTCTCCTCAGGGCAGTCACTCTCACAGATGACCAAGATCATGGGATTGCAGTAACCAGTAGCTGTTGGAGGAAAAATTCCCTGAGGGGGTGTTAGAAAAGGGAACCTGAGGTTATTCCTAATGTATTTTTTTGCTGCTGCTTTACCAATAACAATTGATAAGTCATCTTGCAAAAGGGAGAGAAGTTTTCATTTGTCAGCCTCTCTGTGTGAATTTACACCTTATCTGAGCTTACAGCAAATGCTGACTGGCAGAGGGGATTATAAAGAAAAGGGTCTTTTCCTATCAACTAATTTTGCACTTTCACTTATTTTTTTTAAGGGAAAGTTCAGTATTTTTGTGTGTTAATAGATCTACCTTGTGTCCAAGGTGTTTAGACACCTCAGAGTCAAGGTGTCTCCAAGGTGTTTAGACATCTCAGATTTCTGCACAGGACAGGTTTTAAACACTTCAGCTGAGTAGTAAGCTTCTACTGGAAAGCTTTGTGTTCAGTATTGTTATTTAAATGGATTCAGAGACAAAACTACTTTCCTCATGAATACTTATTTCTTTTGATCCAGGTCAAAACAAACTCAATTGACTGCCTCTGTGATGAATTTCAATAAATCCTTCTTATTTCTTTTTGCTAAAATGGGAAGATGAGGGGGGAAAAGGTAACGTATTTTATCTGAAGTCAGTTTCTAATTCAATTAGAGCTTCATCTTGGCCCCATTGAACTCACTGGGCTTTTTGCCATTGCATTTAATAAGGTTAGAATCAGACTCATAACATGCAGTTTCTTATTTCTTCCAGATAACCAATTAATATATTAAATATCTCAGGGTGAATGTTTCCTTGTCATCCACATGTTCTTTGATATTGTGTTATTGCTTTTTCTTCTGTTCTTCCATAAGTTTTAATTAAGAGTTCCTTTGTGTTTAGGTAAAGGGAGAGGCTGTTTTATTTTAAAACTTTTCAGAATATGCTTTAGTTTTGATGCTTTTAAAGAGAGAAAAAGCAGGAACATTTTTTTTCTACTAGAGGCCTAATCTACCAAACGTGCTTGCTTGAGGATGAATTGGGAAATGAGATGATGAATAAGGGGTATGAGAGCAAACTCTTTCTCTCTCTTCTTTTAATTTAAAAAGGAAAAAAAAAGGAAAAGAATGTATTTGATTATTAAGAATCCTATTTCATCAGTCTCTCAAGAAAAAATAAATCTCCTTTATATTTAACAAAATGTCCATTGTGAAAACAAGATTATTATTACTGATAGTTGGCTTAATTTCTGGAGTCTCATTAAATTTATATCCATTCACACTTTTTAAATCTGTCAGATCAGTGCTTACATCAAGGACAACTGAAAATTGCTATGCCTGACAATACAGGTAAAAGGAATGTGATATCAGGGACTAAAGATTCAGATAAGTGCTGGAAGCAGGAGATTTGGGCAAAGCAACACCTCTAAAACATTCTTGAATGTATATTATTATAAAAAGAAGGAAGATATTTCAGTGGTGGGGAAAAGAAGGGAAGGAGAAAGGGAATGAGGAGGCTGAGCGGGGACCTCAGTGCTCTCTAAAACTACCTGAAAGGAGGCTGTAGTGAGGCGGGAGTCAGTCACTTCTGTCATTTTTAATCAAAAGAATGTGAAGAAACAACCTTAAGTTGTACCAGGGAAGGTTCAAATTAGATGTTAGAAAAATTTTTATCATTGAGAATGATAGTTAATTGTTAAAACAAGCTGCCCAGGGAGTTTGTGGAGTCACCCTCTCTGGGAGTGTTCAAGAGGAATCCAGGTTTCTCACTTGTGTATATGGTTTAGGGATGATTATGGTGGTGCAAAGCTGATGGCTGAACTGGATGATCTTGAAAGTCTCTTACAATATTTATGATTCTGTGTGACTCTGGCTTGATTTTCCTTCAGATTTGTTCTGGTGACCATGTACTTTTTGGTGGCAGTGTAGGCATCAGTAGCACTGTCTGGCTAATACATGAACAAAGATATATTACCCTCCATTCAGGCAAATATTTGAAAATCGTAACTTTGGTTTAAGCAAAGGTTTTGCACTACAGTTATTGATTTGGGGACTTTTGCGCAAGGCCAAAAATATGCTAGTTTCCCTTTTCTGTGCAAGTCCACACAGCATATTGGTATATGCAAGATGATAATTGAAAGCCTTTCTAGAGCATCTGAAATTAGGGGAAATTTAAATTTTTACTTGGGTTTAATGAGAGCAGGGGGATAGAAGGGGAAAAAGTTAAATCCCACCCAATGTACTGATGTTCCAAGTTGGTAAAACATTCTTTCAAACTGTGTAATTAAATCTACTTTTTTATTTTAAAATCTAAATTACAGAGTGTAGGGTGTTAGATGCATGACAGCAACCCACTCCCAGTAAGAATTAAACTCTTGGCTACATACAAGGTTTCGTAATGACAAAACTGTCTTGCAAAATCTTTATGGGCTTGTTTATTGATTTATCTAGGTCTCTAAGGAATATTACAGACTGATCTGAAATGTTTGCCTCATGTATATTGAAAGAATTAAAACTGCTGAAAACAACCGATTTGATGTCTGAATAACTTTGTCTAATTGTTGATTTTAGCACTAGCTTAAAGAATATATTGGATGTTATCATGTCATTAACTTTTCCCTCTAATGAGAGTTTTTCAGTGCTTTCCTGCACACTTCAAGTTCCTTTCCCTAAATGTAGTAAGGGCAAAAAAGAACTTTTCTCAATTCAGCCTTTTGCTATGAAAACCTCTTCAGTAAAGCATTTCATCTTGACTAATATTTTTTGTTTTGTCTGAAAATCCACATACAGTCTTTTCTATGCATTGTACATCCTGGACAGCGTCCAGGGCTCGAAATCTTGCCTATGTCACTGTAAGACTCTTGGGACAGGAATGTAATATTTGTTTAGTTAAATCAAATGGGAAACACAGATCAAGGTATTATTTATAATTCAGTGGCACAGGCTAATTTTGGTAGCCAAGCTATATATGTGTCAAGGAAGCAGTTGCTAAACCTTGCTTAAAGAGCTTTGATGTCTATTGATCTTTCTAGTTGTAGCCATACCTTTAATCTGAAAGTGAGAAATGGATAAATTGAAAACCACACGAAAGCAAATTAATGTCTTTCATTTAAACAAATAGATGAAAAATTATTTTGTCTATATTGGCTCCAGACAAAAGCATTTAAATTTTATTAATTTTCTCCTTTTTTCATTAATCCAGGGGGGATGCTTTAATTTTCTCTTTCAGAGTATGACTTGAATGAAGCAATGTTGAATAAAATTAACTTCAGCAAGAATGAAGGGATGGGAAAAAGATACTGCGTGAAAATGAAAAAGTCCTTGGATTTGTTCAACAGAATTGCAATTGGGGTAGTTTTTATGCTACCAAATACTATATTCTAAGGTAAAGTAGTATATCTGGCCAGAATTTTTAAATGGAGGAGAAAAATGAATATATGATAGACTCAAATCAAGTGTTCCTTGTTGTTGGTCATGATTTCGGGAGTTTCAGATGTCATTCAAGTTACCTTTTATTGCAAGCTAATTTTCCTTTGATAAAAATTGGCAAGATTTGAAAAATTACATGCTTATTTTACAGCAATATAATCAGGTGACTTTTTTTTTTAATTTGTAAAGGCAAAGGAAGGGATACAAACTACATCATTTTATTATAATATTCAGATATTTTGGAGAGAAATAGATGAGACCATAATGATTCATGCCATTTGAATGGTATGAATCCAAGCAAGGATCCAAACATGAGGCTTTTCTGTATTTTGGGAGAGTCCTTGGATGAGCATCTTTTTATTTATTTATATGCAAAATAAAACTATTCCTCTGGAAAACTTCCATATTTTGTTGCGAAGATTTCTCCTTCCATTATCTCTAAAATTAATGACTACAAGAGTTTTCAGCAGGCTTTTAAATTACTTAAAATTAAATGTGAGTGGTCAAACACTATTGCAGAAATGTCTCTGAAAAAAATGAAGTAAAACTGAGAGCACAAAACTTTAATATGTTTCACTGGTTTAGTGGGAGGATGGTGGCATGTTTGCAAGCATTTATAGATCAATGAATGTGATGATATTTTAATAGCAAATACTATTGAAATTATGGCAAATTTACATTGATTTTTTTAAACTCCTAGAATATAAATTTAGAAATATCCTTATCATAATGTACCTGGCAACTTGGATTATATTATTTTAGTAGAAAAATTTGTAATTGGATTAAAAAATGTGCTTCAACTTTCAAGCCATTCTTCTCAATATGAATATTCAAGGTAAAAAAAATAATGCTAATNNAGGTAAAAAAAATAATGCTAATAGCAATGTAATGAAATGTGAGTAGTGAATAGCACTAGAGATCTTTTGGAATGGCTGATCTATCCATTATTTTATCAAAAATGCAATTTTTTAAACAGTTATATAACAAGCTCTGTTTGTTTCAGCTTTTTATTTTCTATAAAACTGATCCTAACCCAGATGTATTTTATATCTGATTTAATAACACTATTCTTATTCTATCCACTTACTGTCTGTCTGTCAAAGTTTGTACACGTATATCATTCACAATTCACTTCTGCAAGTTCAGAGAAATTAATGGCATTATTGCTATTTGCAACATTTTTCTGTCACTTTTCATTATTTATGAACTGATGGTGTTTTTGTGTGTAAACTGAGAAAACACTTTGAAAAATGTTATCTCTCTCCTTATCTGTTAATTTAAAAAGAAGTACAGCAAAAACCGTATCTATTTAAGTGTGCTATAGTCTTTTAATTCATCCTTTGTAGTCAAGCTCTACACTGATCTCTCCAAAGGCATCAACATGCATCTATTCATTGATCAAACCAGAGTCTACACTGTATTTCTGAAGTGTGCCCTGAAGAATATAAATTCCTTTCGCTCTGTTTGCTCTTGCTGTTTTCTCATTAGGATGGTCAAGGACTTTCACTGAACTGGTGGGATTGACTATAACCAGGAACTGAAAATGTCGCCATTTAAACTTTTTTTTGTCGCTGAAAAGGATCATGATTTCATATTTCAAATTCCAAATGGAATGGCAAACTAAAGTGAACTTGTTCAGCTGAAATTGATGTATTATTAGCTAACCCAGGCTACTGGAAAGACATCCTATTATTAATCCTGGATTAATGAAGAGAATGGACTTAGGGCATGATCCAGAGCCCATTGTAGTCAATGGGAGACTTTTTCCATTGACTTCATCGGGGTTTGGATCAGGCCTTTACTACCTAAAATGAATAAACTCCCAGCAAAATCTGCCATAAGCAAGTGGCATCCTTTCCTGAGATTTTAGAAGATACTGAAGATAATAATGCTCATACTTCACCCATGAGTATGGCTGTGTGTGTGGCTCACTGCTCATGGGGAACACCCAGTGCATCTTAAGAGCAAAGAAAACCCTTAAAAGTCTCATCATTTCTAGTCACATTCATAATATTAGGTCTAGGAATTAGTGAATTTATGTTCGTAAAATAAATTGTTAAATTATGAGAAACAAAGTTGTTACATTTCTGAGTATTTCTTAGTTTCCAAGGGAAATGGGATTATTTAAGTTTAAAACTCACAGAACTCTAGTATGTGAATTCTTGATGGGTAGAAATAAAAAGCAATTATGTCAACAGAGACTTTCTGTCACAAGAAACTGTAATCACAGTACTAACACAAAATCATCAATTTGTCTATGAAGAGTGATGATTTTCAAGTTTCTGGAAAGAAATGCCAGTTTGGTACAAAATTGAAGGCAACTAAAGGATTTATTTAAAAATACAAAATAGAAGGGATTTGCAAAGTTCCTGTTTAGCAGTTGTTGTTGTGGGTTTTTTAGAAAAAAAATAATTAAATCTCCCCTAACTCTCCAACCTATGTACTTTCCAAATAAAAAGTGCTAATTAAGTAGTGTAAATATCTGAAATTCTGAATTCCTGACAATACAGGCAAAACAATGGCTTCAGGGCTTTTGGCTTCATAGTCTTGATTTGTTACATATCTGACTTGGACATCTGCAAGACTGTCTCTATGTCTGAAATGCTCAAAATTTCCTTTAGAGATAACACTTTTGTAGCAGAAATCTTGTCATGCTACTGCAGTTGTTCAATATTGATCTGATGAATTATGTCCCAAAATTTCCTCTATAATCATTATGAAAAAAACAAATAAGACAACTAAAATAATAAGTTTATATATCTGAGCACATAATTTGTTTTCACCTCCATCTTTATTATACAAACTATGAACCTTAAAACATCGGGATTAGGACCAACCAAAATCCAGACTTTCGACAGTGAAGTGGTTGATACAGCCTTTGGACTTCTAGAAATCCTTATTGTAGCAATAGAGAGGACTTAGACACTGCCAGTTGTAATTTTCACAACTTCAAAGCAAGTGATTTGCAAAGAAAGAAGAAAAAGCTTGAAAGATTTTTGCCAGATGTTCAGGGACATCTTAAATTCAGACACCCTTGATTCATTTTTCGACTTTTCCTGCTATGTGAAGATGCTCATATTTTCAATTTCTTGCCAACTGCCTGAAGTTATTGCTGCCTTGTACTTGTAGAAAATTCTTTCAAAAATTAATATTTTTTAACAGAGTATTTTGTTCCTCATTTTCTTGGCATAATGATATGCATAGACATAAAGAAAAATTTTGGTTTATGTTGTACCTTTGAAAACTTTATTTGTAATGTTTAGTTAACTTTTTTTTTTCAAAACTAATAAATAAATCATATGGGACAGATCATTGGTGCTTCTGAGGTAATTACATCTTTTACAGTAATTCCATAAAGGCAAAGTTTCCTGGTTGACTAAAAGAGAACTTAAATGGTAATGGACCTGCTTAAAAAAATCTGTTTGGGAGATATAATGATACAGTGAAACTCCTCAAGAATTCTTGCTCTTATATTTTCTCATTAGAAATTAAATGCATTAATCTTGTTGATTTATACAAATTTTGGGGAAACTTTTTGATCAAAGTATGTATTGTAATTGGAATCATTATTTCACCTTATAATTTGTTTACATATAAAAATTTGATGTCTTACTGGATGACTCTTGTCATGGTTCATACCATCCTTTGATTGATGTGATCCAATTTCACCCCATTTTTGCAGTTTAAAATGCTGTATAGGTCGAAAATTGTATTTGAAGACTGGAAAGGTCCAACATTACATTTTCCAAAGTTATATTCTCTAAGTCAGATTGATATGACTGTAGATTATAAATGCAATTAAACTTTAAATGTCTATATGTAAATTAGAGATACAGTCTTGAGCTTTACTTTGGGCTACTGGTTTTTGAAATTTGCTCTTACATTGTATAATTTCTTAAAAAATGTTAAACTTGTTCTTTTATATAGTCTTTTTGCTTAATTTTATTATTTTCTTATTGCTCATTCTTAGACTTCAACAATATCACTGATTAAAACTTAATGGATTGTCCTCCGTAATTAATCAGTTTTCCTAACTTGCAAGAGAATGTTTAGAATATGCCTCTTTATATTCTTGAAAAAATTCTTTGATAACAAAATATTTTTATTTTGGAGTTGTTTTCCTTTAAGCTCTGTAAGTTATTTCTGTCATTTATGTTAACCTATTTTAATTCAGTAAAATTAAGCTTAGAAACTGATGAAGGGCACAAACTATCAACCTCTCAACAGTTTTGGCAAGAAAAGTTGTGAAAAAAGTATGAATGGGGATTTGGAGGATCAGTTTTGTGAGAGAGTAATGTATAAAATAAGGACTTTATGGATGATGAGTTACATCTTCAGCTTGAAAAAGAATCCTCATGTGTTTTACAGTGTGTGTTAATTCAAAATTATCAAAGTACTGGGCTGTCATTAAACTTCATTTTCAGTTGTCTACCTAAGACAAACCCCCTTTTTTCCTTTCCTTCTGGTTTGGTTTTGAGTTTTTTAAAGAATACAGAAACATGAAATGCAAGAATTCATTCAAGTGTGTCACTGTGATGTGGCAAACTGCATATTGCCCTGGTTCAGACAGTGCTCTGCAGAAAATTTATGGGTTATCTCTAGAAATTTGTATTATCTACAGATCACCTAAGAGCTGCACTCTTACAAATTTTTGAAGTGATTTTAGCTCTGTAGTTATCTATTATATTATCACTGCTTTAAATATATCTGGAATACCTTATTGCTAGTTTCTCTTTTCAAAATAATGTGTATGCATTAGCTGAGAATAGAGGTGAAATGGTTGAACATTACAAAACCATGCTGATGGACAAAGTGGCAAAGAAAATGAACTGAAAATTATAGAGAATTGAATATTTATGGAGGTTTGTCTCATTGATTGAGGTTTATTTACCACAGAAAGTCAAAAGCACATAGGAAAACAATTCCTCTCATGTACAAAAAGAGAAAAAATGGATTCTGATATGAAAATTAGTTACTTAAGTAGCTATTACATACAGGGATATTGAATGAAGCACTGCTGTTGGCAAATGGTTTTGATTTTTTAATGTATCATATAATTGTTTAAGAGTATAAAACAATCCATTAATGTGTTACAACATCCTTTATTAATGAAAGAGATAATTTTGATTTTGTATAGAAGCAGCACATGTTAGAAGAAAAAGCATATCAAGACCTCTTAACCTGACAATTTATACCCAGAAACAGAGAAGTTATTTTGATTCACAGTTGAGAGTCTCAAATCGATTTGTCCTTGGAAATCAGTTTCATTGCTCAGAGCTGATATATTTCAAAGTACAAGTAGTATGTGGGAAATCCTGTGTCTTGAGAACTTGAAAGCAAGTCTCAATTGCCATACTCACCTGCAGCAGGGAAAAACACTGCTCCTGAACTGAAATGTGGAAATGTTCTACACACAGAAAGACACAGAGACACTCAAACACCCTCTTCACACACAGTCAATACCTTTGCTATTTACAGTTTTATTATTTCTGGCATATCTTATTTCAGAGAGAAGTCTTTGAAAGAATATATTCCATGACATATTAGAACAGCAAATAGAGATATGACTTTGGCACATGTAAGAATAAGGTTTAGGAATAGCCTCAGTTTCTATAGAGTATAGTCTGAGAAGCACAGCTCTCTGAGAAACATAGGCTCTAAGATGGTCTGCAGACGTTGATTATTTAGCCTTGAAACCTGCATTATTTAGATCTGAACCACAGTGGATCAACCACTACTTCTTTACCTTGATAGCCACAAACTGAGATGTTTCAACAGTTTTATTGTGCATAAAACCTGCAAATTTTGGCTTACAGAGGGCCTCTCCTGTTATTTCTCTAGCTATTGAAATGGTCAGAAATTAAATATCTTAATTTTGCTTTCTTCCATATCCTTAATAACTAGTTACCACTCATAAACTTTGAAGCTGAATTTCTGTATTGTTTTCAACTCATGCAAGCTACCAAGTGAAGTTGACAGTTGTAAATGTCATGTGAATATTGTGTTGAAGAAGACAATTAATGCAATTTCAAATTTAAATTTAAAATTATTTTTTTTCAGTATTCACTTAACTTTCAGATGAAGACTGAAGTTGTGATGTTATTGACTGATTTTTAATAGATTATTTTTATATACTTTAGGGTATATTAGCTTGAAAAAAAAGGTGATGAAGGGAAATTTAAGTTTTGATGGACAGACTAGAACATTTTCATTTTGTTCTCCACAGCATGAAAATTCTAACCCTCCCAGTTTCTAAGGGCCGGAAAAGTGAAAGGGTTTACTTTAATCAATTTATTTTGAAACAAATTCTACATACTACACACTGAAAATACAAAACATAATTTTTTAAGGAGATCTGACAGGTGAGTTATCAAACATCTTTTGCTTTATGTCCTTCATAATCTTATCAGGAAAAAAGAAGGCAAAGTTTTCAACACAGCTACTTCATCTTTTCAGGTACTCCTCTCAGTCTGTGATTTCTCTTTAAACTTCCTTTGTGAAGTTTATGGCACTCTCTCTTCCAGGATTCTTATTTATTTATTTTCCAGGACTGGCCCAGAGGAAAAACATCAAGATGGATCTGATTTTGCATATTAATTGTCAGAGCACTAATATATAGCATAGGTGTTTCTGGTTTTGTAGGAGATAAATTGCATCCTTTTGGCCTGTGGAAATACTGAAAGTATTGTAAGCTTTTGTACCAGATGGTTTCTAATTACTAATGCCATTGCCTGGAAGATTGTTTTCAGTCACTGACAAATTCACACTATATGTGCGTTTAAATGTCTCTCAGATGTATCCAATAGCTTCTCAATACACTGTCAGTAGGGACACAGCTCCAGTTCTATACAGTACCTTCACCCAAGCAGCTGCTGGCCAGATGTCTGTGCATAAATTGAATGCACTGTGGCTCAGGTGATGTCTGAATACCTTTTAATTCTTTTATCAGAACTGGGTTTTAATCCCTTCCCTGATAAACAAACCTCCATCTTTAACATGACAACCTCTTATGTCTCTTTCATTATAATTTTCTCTGGGCTAATGTAGGCTAATGAAGCGAATTACTTCCAAGTATTACATGTGCTGTTCCTAAAAATCTACCTAAAACAAAGAAAAAAAATGCATTTGTTTCAGTAAAGCTTTCATCACAATACTGCCAAAGCAGAGTCGTTATTGAATTTAATCTAAAGTTGACTGAACTATGGTTCAAAAATAAATTCTGATCAGTGGAGATTGACTTCATAGAATAGATTGCATAAAACTGCACTTTCCTTAAAGATGTCTGTGTTGCTGTGTTGTGTTGCTGTGAAACACGTGAAGGCAAAAATTTGTTTGGAGGATATATGTAATATAGAAGAAAAAGATATATTAAACATTAGATAACAACTGTGTTCTCCTCAAACTTGTATATTGCTGATCACTGACATATGGAAAAATTTCTTTGAATATTGTTTCAAGGTTTATAGTCTGAATATGACTATTCTAAGGTTACACATTTTTTTTCTGATTTCTATGATTTAGTGAATGTGATAGTGTGTTTACATGACTTTACCTCTATGATATTCGTACAAAAATAATCCTTAAAACTTTTCCAAACATAGAAATTTAATTTGTTTAAAAATTCATTTTAAGGGTTTTTAAGTATTTAATCATTAGACTTCATAAAGATGAGAAAAATATTGTCTTTTTAGTCCCACTCTCCCTGATAATGACATGTCCTATCAATTTCTGAAATCTCTTTCTTTTAATTTCTATGTCAGTCACTGGCCATGTATCTGTCATTTTGTTATAGTTGGCTTACATATTGTAGCTGTTGAATAACTATTGTCAGCAAACAGCAGTGTCATAATATCACCACCTCAAATGCAATGGTAAGACATACTGCAAACAGTTTTCATGAACTGCAGAGGAGGTGGGCATGTTCTGATGTCAAAGGAATTGTAAGATGGGTAATTAATTATTTGCATATATTTTATTGTTATACTATGTAATTTTTTTTTTAGTTTAGGCTTTTAGCCCACAGGGAGCTTTTCTGGGACACACACTCAGTCTTCCTGAAGTCACTGTTGAAAGCCTCACAATGCTCAGATTTCATCCCAGCTACCTTCATTCACTGCAGATGGAAAGATAAAAGTTAGTGACAGCTCTTCTATATTGTTGTGCTTGTTTTGAGGGTAGGGGTTTGAAATTAGCCAAATATGAATGCAGACAGCTGGGACAGGACTGTTTTTATGAGTGAATCATATTCTGGATCAGAAAAAGCAGCTACCAGAATTTGCACCACCCGCATCTTTAAAAAAACATGCGTACTCTGCAGAGGCACATTATTGATGTAGGGTTGGTGGCAGTAGTCTTTCAGCTGTCAGTTCATGTGACAAAGGATGGAGGCCCTATAGCAGCTGACAGTGATGGGAATTATTTCTCTGACTTCAATATGATTCTGGACTGGTCCTACATGCAGTTTATCTATATCTGGTTTTGTTCGGTTCCCCTTGCAGCGTGCAGGAGGGTATAAACTTCTCTAGAGAGTGATTCATTACACCCAAAGGCAAGGGTGAAGAGGTGGAGGGTGATTCACCTAAACTATTTCCTTCCATACACTTGGAGAAGAATGAAAGACCTGACTAATATAAACAAGTCAAATAACCAGATCTCTAATAAATAGCTTAAACAGGATCCTCAAAATATCATGTTAAAAAAAATCCTGACATGTCTAGATATAGCAGACAAAAATAAGTTTAAGTTTAGTTTTAAGGCCAACCTTAAATTTTTTTCCTCAAATTTTCCTTGTCACGTCTTGGCTCCTATGTAAGGTGTTTCCTACAGTGCAGGCTGTTTTCTCTTCCAGTAACATTTTAAAACCATCTGTATAAACGGGAGCTGTCAAGGGCAAAACTCCACTGGTGTCTACCAGACAAGCTGGGAAGGCATATGCTCTATAATGCTGGGGGATATAAATGCAAGCATTATCCCTCCTGCTGTTTGTAAAGACAACGGGCCTCAGAATATACATAAAATCATGGTTTACTTAACATGTCAGTGTGACTTGATTGGTTCTAGTAAATAAAACAATTTTCTTTTCGGTACTCTGATGGTTGCCTTTAGGGACATATACTTCTATAGCAATGCTGAGGTAGAAATATTTGTAATTGATCCTGAGTAAAGGCTATACCTAGTATCCAGTGCTGTTGCAAAGACCAAAGACCCTGCCCCGGGACAGGAGAGGACACTCTTGTAGGTAAGTATGTTATGATGAGTAAATAGAGAAAAGAAAAGCTACTATAGACACCAGATCCATGTCCTGCATCAGGAAAACATCTCTGTCCAGCAGCTTAAATTCAACATACACCTTTAATCTGCAGGCAGCCTTAGCAGGGCTCAGTGCAGGGCTCCGAGGCATTCAGATGAGTTGAGCAGCTCTTCTCTTTGGAACTCACAGCAAAGAAGAGCATTCACTGGGGTCGTTCTCTTGAAAGAGAGATTAAACAATATTTTCCCTGCATGTGTCCTGCTGAGGGGTATTTTCATTTGCATTCTGTCCAAGCTCAAGTGTGAAGAAGTGTGTGGAAGGTGATGCACCTAAACTATTTTCTTCCATTCACATGGAGGGGAATGAAGAACATGACTAGTATAGACAAGTAAAATAATTAGATCTCTAATAAATCTTCTAAATGGGATGTTCTGTATATTTTTGAAGGAACATTTGCCTCTGTACTTTTTGACCATGTAAAATCTGTTTCCTCTAGACTATTACTACTGGTCACATCAGACCAATTCAATTAGAAGTTACATTAATTCATCAGTCATAGGACAACGTGCCAGTTAGGCATAAATGTTTCAGATTTTGAGAACTGGAAATCATATCTGGAAAAAAAAAAAAAAAAACTTCTGAAAAGTCTTTACCAAAACTAAGTCTTGAATGACTTAAATCTGAGTTGCATGGACAAGAACCAAAATTTCCCATTTTGAAGGAGTTTGGTTGTTTAGCTGTGTTTTTGTTTCCTGCTCATTTGATTTGTTTACTTTCCCAGATGTCTGGTCCATTCCACACTCTCTGAGCCATTAGTTTATAAATTTTCAGAGTTTTGACATTTAACCGGTCAAGAACAGCAACACACTGAATGCTAACAGAACCTTCAGAGAATTTTTAGCTTAAAAATAATTATCTTAAGCCTAGAAATTTAAAAGAAAAAAATTTGTATTTAAAGTTTAAAAGAAAAAAATAATGTAAGAGAATGATTGTTATCTAAGCTTTAAGCACAACCTTTATTAATGACAGACAAAACAAGGGTTAAGGCTCATGTCTTCCTCACTACAAAAGTCTGCAAACATGTGCTTTTGATACCTTTAAACATATTTCTTTCTCATACAGAAAAAATGTTACAGAAATATAAAGAATATATTTCTAGATTTTTATGGAGTGGACCAAAATATGTGAAATATTTTCAAGGTGTCATGTCTTTTTGAAATAGCATGACTCTGGCTGCACAGATTTATAGATTCCTAAGATAGTCTGTGGTAATTTTTTGCCTCTGATCTACACAGAATATGTAAGGATCTGCAAATCCTGAGAAACTAACTGGGTAGAGAGCTGTTTGACTTGAAGCTTAAAAAGAGTGAAAAGACAATCCTTGGCACTACTTGGAGTTAATATTAAATTAGATCATGGAAATGCAGTGTACTCAATACTCCTGAATATAAGAGTGTCAAAATCACAATGTACAAAATAGCTAAAAGAAGTATTTTTCTATTTTAAATCAAACTAAACAGTGTTACCAGTGGAACTTAATAATTTCAAATTTATTATGTCAGCCTACCCGAACTTGTTTTTGTCTTTTTTTTTTACACATCAGTAAATTCTTTCTAAAATTTTGGGAATTTCTGTTAACCAGTAGAGCAATATCATATTCTTTGTATAATGAAGAAAAAACTATATCTCTATGCAAAGCAGAAAGGGTATGACTAGTGTGTAAATTAACCAACAAGCGGACCACAGGCTAATCCATTTATCCATTCAAGTACCATTGACTTCTGGACTTGTTTTGCATCAGAAACAATTGCTACTGTCTTATATAATTAAAATAATGAATCTTTTTTACTTTATAGCATTGTTTAGTAAATCCAAAACCTTTTTCAAAGCTGAAGGATGATTTCATTTGCTTTTAGGAATCTCTTTCCAGAAGAATTTAATATGCACATGTTGCATATGTACTTAAGCTAGTTTGTTACAGAATTTCTCTGTTGCCTCTGCTGTAACAACTGCTTTAGTGGGATACATGTTTGAGTACAGCACTGTGGTTGGGAGAGAAGGTCAAGAAAACCACGTGCATATCTGATAACTGTGAATTTATGGAAAACTCTCTCAACATGATTTTTAAAAGCCTATTGAACAAATGAACATTCACCTTACACTCAGTCGATCATACCTGTGTAATAGTGAAATTTAAAATTTTCTGCTGTTATCAGGTAAAGATGTGTGTTTATATCTGGAAAAAAAATAGCGAAATTTTTGTCATATGAAGCAACAGTTCCTGGAAGAAATTTGTATACCTGAATTTAAACACAGAATCAGAGTAATGTTAATAGAATTCTGAGCAGGTTGGTTTCCTTTAGTTATTAATTTTCCTTTTGATACAGTGTGATCATTGCAGTAATAAAATCCTGAAAAGAGCTAATAGATTATGGTCACTGTCATTACTGATGACAGGCTTTAAGATGGGACATTTGAGCATCAGTATGTCTCCCTGTTGTTAATTATTTAAAGCTATTGTCTCTATGATGGCCTGTCCATGGACATGGAGCTATAACATGCAATACTGAGCTACGTAAAATGAAAACCTTTTTATTACTTGCCTCATTATGCCTCCTACTGAGGATATGAAGTTAGTCCTTGCCATCTGAAAAGAAACAATTTTATTAGTGGTGGAACTGCCAAGAAGTTGAAAGCTCTATGAAAATAAGGTGAAGCAGAACAAAGCACACCTGTCACATGAAAAGAAAAAAACTGAAGTTTCAAGAACTGTTCTCTTGAGATAAATATCTTCAAATGTGTAAATTTACAGTTTAAATTCAGCAGTCAAAATGCAGGGCATGTGTAAGTTAGATGAAATCACATAAATTTTTATGCACTAGACTTTCACAAACCTCCTAACATCCTACTCCCAGAGGAGTAAATTCAAGTGCCACATGTCAATCTACTACTACCACCATTGTCCTAATTTATCAATTTATACCCATACTTTCAAACAAGTTTAAAGAAACAACAGCAAATATTATAAAGGGCAATATTATAAAGTGAATCAAAGGAACCAGATCAGACTAAAAAGATTCTGAAGTCTGTGAGATGATCTTGCCACTTGTTTCTGATAATTTTGATATTAATTTTGTGCAAAATTAACCCAAACACATAGCTTACACCTATTACTGACCAATGTTCAGCATAGGTGCAGAGAAGTAATTGGGCCAGAAGTTAGTACAGCTCTATTTAATTAGAATGCAATTGATCGTGACTAATACACAGGGGCACTGAATTAAAACATGTAGTGATTTATAAATTGCATGTTTTCAATGAAATCTAAAAACTCTTTTAAAAATGGCTTTAATTAAGTGATCTTTTTTATGTTCTATTTCAGATTAGTGAAGATAAAAAGAATCTAGTTGATTTCTAGATGGATCAATAAAACTAGCAAAAGTTCCTCACCAAAAGGCCAAATACTAATAGAAAATACTTAAAGGATTCCAGTGACTTGTTGTCTGTCAAGAAACACTTTTGTCTGTTTTCTTGAACCGCTCAGGATGAGAAAGAACATTTTGCAGATATTAAAAGCAATGAGATAGCATCTAGCAGCAGGGAACCGTGGTTGATCTTAATAATGATAATAGTATAAATAAAATTCATGAATAATAATCTTGATCATCCAAAGAGCTGAAAATGCGTATTATATAGAGGGAGTACAATGTTCAGTTTTAAAACTAGGAAGCTGTAATAAGGATTCACTCCTTTGTAATTCAGTATTGAGCTTGTCAAAGGCAGTTATGTTAATTGGCTGGGCTGTTATTCATGTGCCATGTCCTGGTACATAAGAATTTGCAAAGCCAATACCTGTGTTATAACTCACCTCATTGTAGCATCATATGGCGAGCAAAACATGAAGAAGTGCTATTTGGATTTTTCTGGACACCTTTGTAAAAAATCTTTGTCACAAGAGCTCTTCTAAGGAGATAGATACAGACATAGAAATAGATAGATAGATAGATAGATAGATAGATAGATAGATAGATAGATAGATAGATAGATAGATAGTATACAGATATAGGTAAATATACATATGCATGATGACATTTTCCTACCACTTCTCTCTTTGCTCTGTACAAGATATAATTCTTTTCCCCAAGATGGAAGGGATTAAATAAAACAGTAACTCTGTGTGTGCTTTTGATAGGAAGTGTTTCTCCCACCATCATGTGGGCCAGATAAATAAGCTTGTTTTTGCCTGGCATAGGGTTCATTAAAAATATTTTACTGCCTTATCTTTTGAGAACAGCTGGCTGGTAAAAGTTGCATATTGAATTTATTGAGCTCATTCATATTTCAAAACATGTTTATATCTGTCAGTGAGCAGTTTTGATAATATCCCTCTTATATTTTACATCAGCTGTATTAACTACAATTCATGTTGTTCATTTGCTATCAAAAGTAACAGATGGTACACTAAACTGTTTTTTCTACAGCATAAAGCATCAACTCAGTTGACATGAAAATGTGTTTCTGCTCTGAAACGTGGCTTTCATAAAATGCACTTTTTGGAATTCACATTTATCACTTCTTGATGAGTCTTGGATGAAATAAACCCTTTTTTATAACTTTTACGTTGGATTTGGCAACTGTTTGCTAGTTTGGGTGGTTTGTAAGAATAAACCTGGTTTTAATGGTACCAGAATCCTTAAAGGAAAAGGATTTGCAATGAGGATATAAGCACCAATTTTGTTAATAAATCTGTCAGGCCCAGATTCTAGCTCAGTCCCCAAACCTGTACTAGCTTTACCAAAGAAAAGTACACCAAAATAAAAATCTGCAAACCAGAACAGGACTAGATTTCCTCTTAGTCCAGCCACAGCTTAATTGGGGCTACACCAGCCCACAGCTGGAATTGCTGTCACACTGTCCGTCACTCCTCAGAAAGTACTTTGGGCTGCTGGCATTTGCTTTGGTGGTATCTAATACTTTGGTAGATCATGTGTCTCTGACTAATCTGGCAGATGTGGTTTCCTTGTGCCAAGATAATATGAGAAACTCTCGTTTCTCATTGCTACCTATGTCAGGATTGTTTTCTAAGATTTCTGGTTTGACCGGACAGCTTTGATTAATCTCTTATTACTAAGTAACAAGAGTTGCTGAGAAATGCTATCTTACACCTCTTTCTGTTTTCTAACTCCTTTTCTCAAAGAGCATGGTGGTATGGATGCATCTTGCATAAACTTAGCTGGATGGTTTACATTCTAGAAAAATATTAAGATTATGGAAAGCTGTAATACAGATAAATTAAAATTTTGTGTATTTTGATTAGAAAATCAGTCAATAATTACATTATGGTATAGAGGTTATGAAGACATGAATATTCAATAGACAATGGATATCTTATCTTTTAAGACCTTATCTCTCAGTTCTCCTCAACTTGAGCAAGAGGTGTACTGAGGGAAGACTTTTTATTGATGCTTTTAATTTTATTTTTTCTAGTTAATAATATATAATAATAAATAATATTAATATAATAATAAATAATTTATTAATGTTATTATATTAATTGATATTTATGTATCTATTCTGACAAAGCAGCATTGAGAAATTCCTTACTTCTTTTCTGTGTTGGGATGCTACACTGCAGAATTTTTTTAGTTAGTTGTTTTCTTTAAAGATCCCAAATAAAAGCACAAGAGAGGTTTAAAAAGAATCCTGACCTGTACCTAAAGTCAAGAAACACTGAAAAAGTCCTGCGGTATATGGAGTTTTACAAAGGATAACAGAGACACCTAATGGCAAAGAAAAGGAACTTGTTTAAACACAATCATGGACAAAATTGCTTTCTGAGAAATTCAAGGTAATGTGCGTTATGTGCCCAACCAAATTTTCCTTTTGATATTCTAGTCTGGATATAATATAGACGAATGCAGAAATAACAAGAATTTATGCACTGGAAAATAGCTGGTGGTAGCTATCTGTTCATAATCGTTCATTTCATTTAACATTCTCACCTCTAAGAAATCAATTCTGATTTTAAAATCCTTTTCTTGTCTTCTGTACAAATATCACTGCAATAGTGCTTGGCTAGTGGTGAGAGAAATATATTTTTGGTTTATTTATAATGATAACACAATCAAACTATTGTGCTTTACCAGAATTTGAACTTTATTGAATAGGATTGACACAAGCCAAGACAGTCAAAAAATGAGAAGGAACATGTTCTGACAGTTTTCTTAAAAAAAGTGAAAGGTTGAAAGGGCACCCCCCATTTCCTCAGTCTCTTTTGTAAAACTGTTGTGCAAATGTAAATCAATTGACAACTGAAAATCAGGTTTCTCTTGTCCATTAGGAGACAAAGATTAGATTCAAACCAGCACATCAGGTTCCCACATAAAGTAGATATAGTTAGTACCTGAAACTCGACACAGTTGGAATACCTGCCTTGCTAAGGAAATGCTATTTGGCTGTCATCAAACACATCAAAATCACAGTGATACAACTGAGATGAAATGTTGAGATGATGTGATTTCTGGGTACAATAAAGAGAATGGACATACATAAAGACTAACGGTCTACAATCTTTATAAAAATCCCATGGAGTTATAGACGTGCATAAAACATGCTGGACTTCTGCATTATAAAAGAAAGGAATGCATGGTCAGTCTCCAATGTGTTTAAGTTATTGGGTTGCACAAGAGAAGAGAAACACATGGTTAGCTGCTGCTGCTTCCTCAGCAGCTTTACAATGCCTCCCCCTTACAAAGAACTTCAAGTCTCCAGTTCTCCAAGATTAATCAAGCCCTATGGTGTTTATCACATGGAAACACTTGAATCAAGAGGCAATGAGTGCTTCAAATAAAAATTTGAACAGGGAGCCTTGCATGGACGCATCCTAAAATTTGTTCAGTTTCAGGCACAGGTGATCTGTATAAAGCAAACACACCTAAACCCAGAGGTGTCTATTGACTTAATCCTAACCTCATCCCTAACTTTAATCACAGCCATGCAGCCCCTGCCAGATCAACACAAAGCTGGCTGGCCCTGCAGATTCTTGCCTTAAATACATTCTAGTGCTCATCCTACAAAATGCTATAAGTATAGATTATCAGACATCTGGAACAAAGAGATCAAAAAACAAAACCTCTTTCTCATATATAACATATGGTGGAAAGAAATTGAATTAGGCTGGGCTTATTGTATTTTGCCATGAAACTTAGCAAGAGGTTTGATAGATTTTGAGAGGAAGGTAAAATACTTGGATTGACCTGGTGGATCTTCCAGAAAATTACTTTTGCACCTCTATTCCTTAGAAGTACATTCCTACAAAAACTTCAACACAACAAAGGATATCCATGTCCAAAGACCCACAGGGGAGAGAGACTGAGCAAGTGTCATGCATGGCATACAATGCCCTATGTTCAAATATTTACATTAACTTTATTTTGTTCTAGATCTGTCAGCTGGATGAAAAGTTACTTTATTCACAGTTGTGCAAAAAAGAATTACAGATTTCATCTGAAAAAGATTTAATGTTTTGTTTCGTTTTGGTTTGGTTTGGTTTGTTTTTTTTGTTTTGTTTTTTTGTTTAAGGGGTATGGATTGTTATATTTTGATCCTCATCTTCTCTATACTCAAAATTAATTTCATTGGATAATTGCTAACATGATGGAAAAGAGTCATTTCTAAATGACTGTTGTAACTACAGCTGAGATCTGCATTCAGTATAAATCGTATATGCACCCCTGAAGAAAAAGTGAAATAGAAAGTAAAATCAAAAATCACAAACAGCACATTAAATTTTCCTTACCTAATGAGGCAAAATAGACATGTATATTCATGGGGGGGGGATGAGGGAAGAAAGACCTGAGGACAACTGACAGACATTAGCAAAGAATATTACCAGCCTTGAAAGTCTTAGCTGGCAGTTCCAGAATTCTCCCTCTCAACTTAATTGACTCTAAAGATCACATACTGCATGAAGAGACTTTAAAATTCATGTTCTGAGGCAATTTCAAACCACTGCTGTGGTAAGATGCAGCTCAGAACCCATGAAAACTTCCCAGAATTATATATATATTGATGTAAATACAAAATAAATATTGCATAGTATTTAATGCTGCCAGAGATTAAATTATATTGTAAATATTTAAGTGAAGAGCAATTAAATTTTTAGATTTAGTTTTAATTAGAATTCAGGAATTTTTTAGAAATATGGCCATCCTTAAACTCTTGAATCAGTAGCTGAATTGTTGCCTTGATAAATAAATAGGCTGTTTTCCAGTTCCTCTTTGTCCTGAGGAGGAAGGCAACAAGATTAAACTCTCAGCCTTAAATTTTCTATTTTTAACCACTATGAAGGGTAACATAATCTTTATAAAGAAAATTTGAAACCTTATCTGGTGGCAGACAGGGTTTTGGGTAAATGAGGACATTCACATTCTATCAGCAGGTAAAGAAGACGATGCTGTTTCTTTTCTACCATTAGAAATTATTCATAAAGCATTTTTCAGGTAGACCTGATCCATATGAAAGTAGTGCTGGCTTTGACAGGACTTGTTCTGTGCAACCTTGTCAGTGTTCCCTTATTGCGTGTCACTACTGGAAGAATGAATGAAGACAAAACTGAGGAATACCCAGAGCCCTCAAAAATGATAAATAATGAGGAGTGAAGTCAAAACCCTGAACTTTGCAAGACCAAGCTTCCAACTCTTTAAGGAGTTGGTAAATGAGTTCATCTGTGAAACTGTCCTAAAGGACAGGCAGCTCTTTAAGGACACTTTTTGCAGGCCTGAAACTGTCATGTTTGGGCAAGGATCTGCTCCTCAAACTGAGCAGAAAGAAATGCACAGAGAGTGGAAGCAGAGAGAGGTGACCTGGGTAGAGGACAGGGATATGTTTTGAGTATGTAGGGATGTGGTTAGGAAAGAGGCAAAGCTAGAGCAGGACTGAGCAAGTGACATGAAGAATTTTAAAAAGGGATTCTGTGAGAACACAGGTCAGAAAAGGCAGGCCAAAGACAATGTACCCCCCCTGAGAAACAAGAAGGGAAAATTGGTGGCAACTGTTAGGAATGCTGAAGCACTAAATTATATTTTTTCCTCAATCTTCACTGGTGTCAGGCTTCCTACCTCTCTCAAGTCCCTGATCCTCTGGATGGATGTGAGGGGGGTGAAGTTCCTATCAATATAAGGAAATAGCAGTTTCAGGAACACTTGATGGTGTTAAACAGCCTCAAGCCTAAGGGACCTGATGACATTGATGATGGGATCAAGTGCAACCAGAACGTTTGCAAATAACATGAAGATGAGTGAGCAGTGCAGTTGACACAGCAGAAGGATGGGATTGCCATCTGGGCACCTGGATGAGCTTAAGAAATAGGTCCATGATAGTTTCATGAAATTCAACAAGTTCAAGGTGCTGCACTTGGGTCGTGGCAATCTTATTGAAAGAATTCCTGCAGAGGAAGGATTTGGGGGTTCTTGTGGCTAAACAACTGGAAATGAGCCAATTGTGTGCTCAAAGTCCAGCAGGCAAAGTACATCTGAAGCTGCATGAGAAAAGATGTGGCCAGCAGGTCAAGAGAGGTAATTCTGCCCCTTTTATTTAGCTGTTGTGAGACCCCACCTGGAGCACTCTGTCCAGCTCTGGGATCCCAGGACATGAAAGATATGGACCTGTTAGAGAGGGTCCAGAGGAGGCCATGAAAAAGTTCAGAGGGATAGAGCACCTCTGCTGTGAAGACAAGCTGAGACAGCAAGGGTTGTTAAGCCTGGAGAAGAGAAGGCTTTGGGGAGACCACATTGCTGCCTTCCAGTACCTTAAGGCAGCTGATACAAAGGAGGGGGAGAGCAACTTTCTATACGGGTGGATAGTGATAGGACAAGGGTGTCAGAGTCTGGAAAAGGTGATCTATTTAGAGACATCTTGGAATGCATGGCAGGGGGTGGGTCAGACCCTGCTCTGGTGAGGTAGTACCCTGCCCCCTATATCCCCCAGCCCCTCAGGGTTTTTCAGTCATAGCACAGTGGAGACAGCCCTCCAGTGTTGCCTGACCCAGCCCCTGAATGACTGGAAGGCCCAGGATGGATCAAGATTTTAAGAAGGCTGACCATGAGGCAAGCGTGCTGTTCTTCCACCCTGTCCTTATCTTGGAGTTTTCTACCTGTTATATCACTGGAACCCAGGACTTGGTAGCTGTGTCTGTTTTTTATATCTTCCCTGTCTTTCTGTTTTTCTCTCTTCTTCTTCATTTTCTTCTTCATTTTCTTCTTCTTCNATGCATGGCAGGGGGTGGGTCAGACCCTGCTCTGGTGAGGTAGTACCCTGCCCCCTATATCCCCCAGCCCCTCAAGGTTTTTCAGTCATAGCACAGTGGAGACAGCCCTCCAGTGTTGCCTGACCCAGCCCCTGAATGACTGGAAGGCCCAGGATGGATCAAGATTTTAAGAAGGCTGACCATGAGGCAAGCGTGCTGTTCTTCCACCCTGTCCTTATCTTGGAGTTTTCTACCTGTTATATCACTGGAACCCAGGACATGGTAGCTGTGTCTGTTTTTTATATCTTCCCTGTCTTTCTGTTTTTCTCTCTTCTTCTTCATTTTCTTCTTCTTCATTTTCTTCTTCTTCTTGGATGTTTTATGTAACATCGTAACATTGGATGGGTTTAAAGGGTTCTTTGTTGAATGAGCTAATTCTGTGCTTGTTGTTCTAAATCATTTGCCAAAGTTCTTTGATTTTCCATAATTTGCCAGTAAAATTTTCTGTGATTTTACCTCTTGAAGATATCTGATAAGTATTCCTGTTTTGCATCCACCCAGGTTTATCCCTGCATTTAAGTGATCAGGGTATAACAAAGGGGCAATGGTATTAAGCAAAGGATAGGTTTAGATTAGATATTAGGAAGAAATTCTTTAATCAGAGTGTGTTGAAGCACTGGAACAGTCTGCCCAGAGAAGTTGTGAATGTCACATCCCTGGAAGGGTTCAAGGCCAGATTGGAAGAGGTCCTGAGCAAATTGATCTAGTGAATGGCATCCCTGGCCACAGCAGGGTAATTGGAACTAGATAATTTTTAAGGTCCTTTCTAACCAAACGCCATTCTGATTAATTCTATAATTATAGCATATTTTCTGATATAAGGCTCACAAAATACTGTCCAAAATAAAAAGTTTTTGTGGTGAGGAAGGAAAACATTTTTCTATGAATTCTTGCATTTCTTTACCAGATATATTGTAATATAATCAACAAGAGGTCTCAAATACCTTCTTGGAATAAGCATCTTTTCCGTGTTACTTTCAAAGACACTTTCTGACATATATTTTTTTCTGTAGTATGAAATTTATTAAAATTAAGTGGAAAATATTAATTACCAACCCCATTGCAACTGGACAGGAGAGGATAGTTGTGTTAGGAGGTCAATAACTGGGTAGGATGCAGGCAGCCTATGTGACCTTGCACAAGTGTAGTGGGTTAACGCTGGCTGTATGCCACCCACCAAAGCCACTCTCACTCCCCATTGCAACTGGACAGGAGAGAGAAAATATAATGAAATGTTCATGAGCTAAGAACCATGAGAGAGATTACTCATCAAATACTGTCATGGGCAAAACAGGCTCAAATTAGAGATATTAACTGAATTTAATGCTAATAAAACCAGAACAGGATAATGAAAAGTAACATAAAACTTTAAAAACACCTTTCCTCCATTCCTCCCTCCCTCCTTCCCAAGCTCTACCTCCTCTCCCAGTGCTGCAGAGAGATGAGAAAGGGTGTTATGGTCAATTATTACATGTTTTTCCTCCTGCTGCTCAAGGAAAGGAGCCTTTCCCCTGCTTTACCAGGAGCTTCCTCCCATGACAGAGTTCTCCATGAACTTTCCCAACGTGAGTCCATCTCACAAGTAACAGATTGACACAAACTGATGCAAAGTGAGTCCTTCCCTCAAACTGCTGCAGCATGGGTCACTCTTCCATGGGGTGCAGTCCTTCAAGGACAAGCTGCAGTGGGGGCTCTTTTCTCCCTGGACCTCCCATGGGTTCACAGCAGGCATCCACCTGCTCTGGTGTGGGTCTTTTCCATTGGCTGCAGGAGGATCTCTGCATCCTCATTATTTGGCAGCCAAAATGGCTGTTGGGGAAGCATTAAATAAACTGTAGCTCCCACCTGTACTTTACAAATCTGAATGTCTCTCTGCAAAGGATAGGATGTTGAAAAATTGTTCATCTCTTCCCCACTATTCATGTGCTGTCAGAGTAATGGCCATGACATTCTCAATGTTGTCAGCAGTAACGCTCCATTGACAAAAAGAAAAAAAGAATGAGGGCACACACAGCCCCAGGCCTGATAATATTTGCCTTATTGCCCTTCATAACAACACGTGATGCATACAGTTCTGCATGTTGCCCTTTCTATGAACAAGTGCTTTGAGGCAGCTTACATAATCTTCTGCATGACTGGGTAGGCACCAGTAAAGTAGCTTCCATGTTCATACCTGAGAGTCAAACCAATCTGAAATTTGATTTAGATTAGCTCTGTCAGTGAAACTATACTTTGCTATAAAATGTAAAAAAAAAAAAAAACAAAAAAAACAAAAACCCAAACAAACAACCTCAACAAAAAAAGCCCCAACCCAAACTAACAAAACTAAACATTTTTTTTTTCTCTATTCTAATATGTTTCCTGTAAGAAGACACACACACCTAAGTTAGCAACTGCAAGTTTCATAGTCGTGGTATCTTCCTTCTTGACTCCATTTTAAATGTCTATGGTGTTTTTGTAAACTTTCAGCATCTTAAACCAAAGAAAATATAAAAGTGTTAGCTGGTTTGGGGTCGTCTGGTTTTTCAAATGTGTAAGAACTGAAAAAATTGAATGTCTTCATGTCTTCTTAATTGTTTTTTACTTTGTACAGCGTGGTGGGCTAAAATCTAAGCAGCTGAATTTAGCTGAGTTTGCTTTCAGAACTGAACATTGTTTTTTGCCAGGGCTTGTAGGTGATTCTGTAATGCAGAAATCAGTACCATACTTTTGGTGTTGCTTATGGCATCTGGGGAGAGCTGTCAAGCAGTAGGAGCCAAATACCACAAGAGGGTGCCAATTACTTCCATAAACAGGAAAATAAACTTGTCAAGTGATCTCCGGAATAAATTTGTCAGGTAAATGCTACATTATTTACTGAGTGGATGTGTTCAGAAGGTTGTGTTGGGCATGATACTGACCATCAAAAGCCTCTGTGTGACCCCTGTCATTAGCACAAAATCATGGGAGCCAAAGCATGCAGCACACAGCTCTGTGATCGGGGTCAGCGTGGCAAATGCCTCTGGATGCAATCACAGAGACAAAATGAGGTGCATTGTTTGAATTACTGCCTACCAGAGCTATTTTAAAACATATGTTGCTCCACAGCCAGGAAATCTGCAGGAAAACGGGTGAGTAACAAGGTGTGAGGGCTCAAGGATGTGTTAGGAGTGTTTACTTGCAGAGCAGGCAGCAAACACAAAGGGTAGAATTTTAACTGTAATATGTGGAAAATTTGTTCATCTTTGTATGTACTGACCTCTGCATGGAGGAAATTTAAGAGGGTGATGGCACAGGAGGTCTCCTTGTTAAGGAGCAATGAGCTTGACAAGGATCTTTGCTAGCCCTCTCCTCTCTGCTACTGTTACTTATCCCTTCAGCAAATGCTCCCATTATAAACAGCGTTAGTGCTTCTCTGAGCCCCCAAGAAATCCACTAGTAAGAAATGGACAGAAAGTCAGACAGGATTGTGGGTAATCATATTGAAGGAATAATTATTAATTATGAGCATTTTAAAGTGCTAGCAATCTGATTTCTACAATATCAAACCTGTGCTATGCCTGTGTTCCAGCAATTTTGTATCTCTTTGTTTTGCTTTTACTCTGGGCTGAACGAATATTCAGAACTCGAGCAGAGTGAAAAACAGAGTGGTGGTCCTATTTTGTTTCTTTTTTCTTTTTTTTTTTTTCTTTTCTGGGAGGGGGGTGCAGGATGTGGTGGGTTGACCATGCCTGGCTGCCAGATGCCCACCTAGCTTCTCTTTCCCTCTCCACTGACTCAACAAAACAAGTAGAGAATAGGATGAAAAAGTTTATGGGTTGATATAAAGAACAGGTAAACTGCTTATTGATTAATGTTACTGGTAAAACTGACTCACCTTGGGGAAGATTAATTTAATTTATTTCCAGTTAAGAATAGAATAGGATAATGACAAATGAAGACGAAACCCAAAACACCTTCCTCCCATTCCTCCTCCCTTCCAGCATTAACTTCACTCCTTCACTCCTTACTCCAAACTTCCTCCCCCACAGTGGTGCAGGAGGATGGGAAATGGGGGTTACTGTTAATCCGTACCAGCTCCTCTCTTCTGCTCCTTCCTCCTGTTTCCCTGCTGTTCCCCTGCTTCAACAGGGGTCTTTCCACTGGCTGCATCTTCCTCCAGGGCATGTACATCCGCTCCAGTGCGGTATCCTCCCCCAGTGAGAGTATCTGCTTCATCATGGTCCTCTCTGCAGGTTGCCGAGAAATCTCTGCTCCAGTGCCTGGAGCACCCTCTCTCCCTCCTTCTTCTCTCACCTTGGTATTCGCAGGGCTGTTTCTCACACATTTTTCTCACTCTTCTCTCTCAACTGCTTGCAGCATTATTTACCCTTTCTTAAACACACGTTCTCAGAGGCACCCCACCCATGGCTGAAGTGCTCAGCCGTGTCCTGGAAGTGGGTGGGTTGGAACAGATTGTGTTCCTCGCGGTAGGCCACCCCAGCAGCCCTCCCCAGCCGGGCCAGTGCCTGGGTACCTGTATGCAATACAAGGGCTTAGGGATAAACTACAGCATTTGAGATGAAGGGAGAAATGGAGAAAAGGCTGAAGGAGGAGGGGACAACTATTGAGTTAACCAAGGGGTTGAAGTTTCATGGCTTACAAGGGGATCTGCAGGCTGTAGAGCAGGGCACTGTAGCCAGAGCTCTGAAAGTTTGCTACAGGAGAGAGGGTTACTCAACAAATGAAAACACTTTATAGGCAGAATAATAAGCTTAATATTTCATTTTCTCTGAGGAATTCTTTTCCTAAAAGAAATACCAGAATCAGCTTAGAAGGAAGATGAAGCAAGAACAAGTAGAAATTAGTTTAAATAAAAACTTCACAGTGTCCTGTGACATCCTATCCTTGCAGAAATTTGCTAGATAGTTTTACAATTTCACCATGAGATACTTTAGTGTTTTACCTGAAAGCACATAAATTATTTTATATGCCCACTTGCATCCCATGCCAAGCCACTGTCTGACCCAAGATAATGCTATTGACATCTTCTCCACATTCCAGCAATTTAGTTTCTTCCTAGACAACAATGATAAATCAATTAATTGTCTAGTGATTTAGTTTTAGAAAGGTTAAGAGCTGCAGGAAGCCAAATGTGTCTGTGATAAGTAGGAAAAGTCATTCTTGGCTACTGAGATTGTTAGTGAGTAGCTTTGACAGTAACCATAACACAGCAGGGAATGATGTTCACTCTTGCCCACTACAGTGAACCATCTAAGATATCACTATTTTAACTGTGAATTTTTTCCCCATTTTAAATGTGGTTAGAATCCTACTGCATTTAAGTTAAGGCATCTCTGCTGAATCTAGGTCAAAATGAGGATTGGAAGGCACTTGCCATAACTAATGTGTTTGTGCCACGTTCCACTCTGCCTCCAGCTCCACAAAAGGTGTCAAGTGCTCACATGCAGCTGCCTCTGCTTAGAGCTGACCAAGCAGACAGAGGAAATACATTAGAAAACAATTGTCTGTATGTGGGGAAATGTTAACTCTTATGTCTTTCCAAAGTGTTGTAAGTGCCCATTAGTGAGGAAGTCAAAGAGTCAGTTTTTCACTGCAGTTGTTGTGTGGCAGACTTTGTAATGCGAGCCATCCCTCATTTCCTCCTAAACCCCTATCAGATCTGGAGTTCATGTGCTTGGGAATGTTATCAGGAAAGATGCAGGAGACAATATCTGCAAAAGCAGTGACTCACTTGACTGTCCTGAGCCTTCATATTCACTAGGTACAGGATTTTAGAATCTGCACATTTTTACAAGTAAAATGGTGATTGCTCTCATATGTTTCATTCGATTTCTATTATACAATAAAAATATTAATTTTCAGCTGTTCTTTGCTGTGATGTAAATTTGTTTAGGCTAGTAGGAATGTGACAGAATGAATTAGACAGATTTTGGCAGAAAATTGCCTGTCTGGCTTTGCATGGCATTCCCGAGGCTCTGAGTGTAGGTTCATTCACATCACACAAAGCCTTGTCTTTGAGGCAAGGAGGCCACATGAGAGACCTGAGGGAAATTCCATAATTATCTTTGATGTCGGTGGGGTATGTAAGAGTTCATGAAGATCTTTTGGGGGATTGAAAAAGATTTTAAGTATATCACCCATGATTTCTGACCTGACAAGACTGTTCAAAATGTTGTATGGAGGAGTTCAAACTGATTTCAAGAGCTAATCAGATCAGTCGTGGGTGGGATTACACATGGAAAAGCATGCCATCCTCCAGTGTTAATGAAATTTCTTTGGTGTTTATGGAAAATAGTGATATTGGTGAATGGCAGTATTTGATCATTATTTGTTATCTTGCTTTCCATTTCTGATGCCATTTTAATATAAATAATACAACTTTGTAGGCCATCAGGAGAGGTAATATGTGTCTTTTTCCTCTTTATACATATTTAGATTGTGTTCATTCCTTAAATACTGTGTCAGGCAGAGCCACTTGTAAGTGAGATTGATCCTTGCCATCTGTGACTGCTGATTCTGGTCAAATACAGAAGAAAAAATAAACTGCAAGGAGTGTTGGGAAGAGCTAGAGGAAAGGCGGTTTAAACAGCACAATTGCTAGACTGCTGAGAGGAGAAGGGAAATGTCAATTTTGATGAGGAAGGAAGAGCTTCTAAAAACTCACTTTCTAAGCTGTGCAGAGTTTGCTGCAGCACGGGAGGTTACTGAGTGACTCAAAGCAAGCCTGGAAGCCAAGATACTCTTGCAAAGACATTTGACACAGTGGGTGAGTTTGGTATAAACTCTTTTGTCCAAATTGTGATTGCCCAAGTCACTTTGATTTTTTTCTGTTAAAATTTGCTATCTTGATTTATAGGCTAATAAATCTGTGCTTTCAGAACTTGTTCCTTATCGGGAGCCCTCTATATAAGATGATCTGGACACAAGAACTTCTCAGAGGTCTCACCAGGTCAGAAGTCCACCACAAACTGTAAGGACAATTGCTGTTTATGATCTTTCCCTCTGTGTATCTGAACTTTGCCTGTGTTTTGTCTATGTAGCTTGCATATCCACTTCCTTATTTTTATTAAAATGATCATAAAATTGCTCCTGATGTTACACATCAATTGTTAATTACTTTGTCAGCATACATCAAGTTGATATCATGGACTACAGTGAGATGTTTTCATCTACTTTTTTCTAACGCATCATTTGCAACTTATAAACTGATATTTATGACAAGTTGCAAAAAAAAAAAAAATCCAAGTGCACTCGTATTTGTGTGTTTATCTGTTGACTTGTATGAAGACTCAAGAAGACAGTGTTCTGTATACAACTACATTTACTTCCTTGTGATTAAGATACAAACAAACAAACAAACAAACAAATGTAAACCTTGAAGATCTGCAGTAAATCTATAATGCAAACCAGACATAATTTTCAAAGAACCTGAATCTGTGTGCATTCAGCCACAAGTAACAAGTGGGTAGAGACTATCATATTTCATTATTATTCCTCTCCATATATTTAGATAGTTCTGAGACAAAAATATTCATTTAAATTTACAGAATTAAATCCATCTGAAGGTGCTTAATCAAAAGTTTGCATGAAGAAAAAATAAGTATAAAGATTAAACCTCAGATTTTATTTTTTTGCCAAATTTTTACTATTTCTTTCAAAGCAAAGCAAGAAAATATAATCACAAAAATTACAATTACATCTAGAAATAAGTTAGAAAGGTTGCCGAGTTTTTGTTTTATATAGAGGCAACTGGTAATTATCCAAAGGCCTTGATTTCAAAAGAAGATAATATAAAGTTTCAAAATGCAGAGATTTTAGGCCAAATGCAAAAAATGTAGCACAAAATGTAAATATATTTATGTAATGTGCTCATAAATGATTCAGTGTTTAGACACCAATCTAATTTTGTTTAAACTGTACCACTTTATTGCAGGCTACAAAATTTTGAAGTTTGAATTAAATTAATGGCCAATATAGATTTAGCTTCTGTTTTCTTGGTTTTGGTCTCTGTTATTTCTCATTGTGGGTAAAAGCTTAGCTTTTGGAGGAGGAAAAAGTAAAAAGGAATGGAGAAAGATCTTCCTGAATAAGTTTTCATTCCTGAATTTCTCTCTAAATGACAATCTATAATTATGATGATAATTCCCCACTTAAAGCAGATGTTCTAGCATATATCTTAGGTCTTTTTCATATATTTAGCATTTTTGGGGCAGAGGAGGCACGGAATATTAACCTTTTTCAAGTTATACTTGAGATCTTGACAGACTGGATTGATGGGCTGAGGACAGCAGCATGAGGTCCAATAAGGTGAAGGTTTCTGTCCTGCCCTTGTGTCACAACCACCCCCTGCAGCACTACAGGCTGAGGCAGGAATGACTGGAAAACTGCCCAGTGGAAAGGGAACCTGAAGGTGTTGGCTGACAGCCTTCTGAACGTGATCCAGCAGTGTGCCCATCTGGTCAACAAGGCCAAAGGCATCCTGGCCTGTATCAGGAATAGTGTGGCCAGCAGGAGCAGAGCAGTGATTGTGTCCCAGTACTCTGCACCAGTGACATCACACCTCAAGTACTCTGATAAATTCAGGACCCCTCACTTCAAAAAGAACATTGAGATACTGGAGCAAGTCCAGAGAAGAGCAACAAAGCTGGTGAAGGGTCTACAAAGCATGAATGAAAAGGAGCTGCTGAGGGAGCTGTGATTCTGAGAAACTAAACTTCTCAAAGTACTGTCCAAATACGTGTGATAGTAATGAAAATAAATGATGAAGTATTAGTTCTATTGATGCAGTGGTTCTCTGCAGGTAAGTATGATCTGCTACTTGTTTGCCTGTATACCAGTCTCAGGGCTGCCCAAGATTGTGAAGGGACACATTTTGCAAATCTCCTCTATTGTACAGATGCAGCATGCCAGATTGTCCTTGAGATAAAACACTTCCAAAACAGAGGAAGCCAAATGCCTGGATGCATGCCTTTCCTTGTGTAATAGAAAATGTCCACTTTTGGAAAGACAAGCTTTCCAATTTTTTTAATAGAAAATAATATGCTTCAATGAAAATATATGGAAAGGTTTCCCATCCCTAGAAAAAAATGGACTTCCATAAACAGAAACAACTTCCAGGAACCAAACTCTCAAATGAACAAGAAAGAAATTCACTATGAACCCCCAGACCATTTCTAAAATAGGTGTTGGGTTTTGTTTGTTTTGTGTTAAAATGTTTGGGTTCTGATGTTGGGTTTGGAGTCTATACCTGTTTTAAAATAAAAGCCTTTGGATTCTTAAAATGTATTAAGATGTGAGTAAAATTGACCAGCATATGATCAAAAGAAGAATCGCAGTGAGACTCAGCATGAGTTACTAGATGTCACTGAATTTTTTATGCTTAGAAGGGGAAAAAGAAATAAAAAAAAATTAAACTGATATAATGTTTGAGACAGAACAAACAGCCAGAGGAGTAGCCAACAGAAAGATCATAACACATGACAGATCATAAATGGCAGATCATGAATGACACAATCTTGAGCATATGTGAGCCCCCCTTAATGACCATCTGGGTTAAAAGTTCCTGTACAGAGATTTTTTTGACCTTCAGCATGGAAAGAAAATTCCCAAAACTATACAGCCTTCAGGGAAAAGCCTGTTATAGTAGGTTCTCTGTAACTCGGCTATCAGAATATGGCAATAAATTTTGAAGTGGGTAAGAACTTGGTAGTGAGAAGAGGCCCTGTGTGTCTACTTCAGTCATGCACAACAGAAGAGTGAAGGTCAGGGTTATTGGGGGATGATTCTATTAGTTAATAATATTTGAGTTTTTCTGCTTAATGTGGTCATATTCCCTTTATCTCTTTTCACAAATCCTGTCTGATTGAATATACTTGTCATTGGGAGGGAAGGACTGATAATTTCTGAGCAACCAAATTAAGACATGCCAATATGTTTCTAGACTGAATCCCAACTAATTTTGTGCATGATTTTCCAGCTATTAATTAAATTGAATAGAGGTGAGCCATAATGACTTTCATGTCTTAAAGAACGTACCAACATAAATATCTGGCAAGGATATACATGAGAAAAACGATTGGTGGATAGGGGAGGGGCATGTTTGAGAGTCTTGTTTTGTGCAAAGGAATAGTGCTGGAATGAGAGAAAATGGGTGTAATAGAACTCAGGAATCACTGGAGCACTGAGATTGTAACCACCAGTAAAAGTGGTACAAAATATAGTGAATTCTAACTACATTTTAGGATACATTTCTAAAAGTAAAGCAACAGCACCATTAGCTCCCTGGTATGATTAGAAAACACCTGAAGTGTCCCTTAGTCTTACATTTTGAATCTGGTTTATTTACATTTTGTGTCTTCATCTGTTTCCTACTTCGTATCGAGCTCTCAGCAGATGACTTCTGTTGAAGTGTTTTGGCTCTTCTTCACTTTTATTAGCCAATTATTTTTTTTTTAAGTGGACCACTATGATTCTCTTCTGGAATATATGGCATTGTGTGCCATAAAAAATGTAATTCAGTGTAAGGTGATCCATTGGATATTCTTGTTGATGTTTTCTTCAACGTAAAGAAATGCCTGCTACCTTAATACTAATAATTTTCAATTTTTGACTCTTAAGAGTCCATATTTTCTATATTTTGGAATATTACTTTTTTCCCCTCAATAAAAGGACATCACTTTGGAATTTGTGAGAAAATGTTTAATTGCACTGTAGAATATCATTCCTGCCTTCCTTTTCACAGTAAAATTGTCTCATGGCTCAGAAGTGGTTTTCCAATCTTTCTGAAAACTATAGGGTCAGCTGTGGCCTGAACTTCTCTGAAGTTACAGAAAAGCTTCTTATGCTTTCAAAGCACTTATATTTTCACTCACCATTTTTTAAAATGTGTAAAATGTAATTTCTTTATTTCTGTATATAAACTTGGTTTAATTAATTTTAAGGGCCTTTTTTCTTGAAATCATCCCAAGAAAAAGCTATGCTGCTCAATAGTATTATTTTTGCTTAATGTACATGTTGGAAAGGGCCTTTAAAATGCATTTCATGGTCAAGTGTCTACCATCATGTGAAGGTTTCAATCCATTCAATATTCTTAATGTCCAGCTGCAGACCAGGGGTTGAAGAGGATGATCTGCTGCCGTAGTCACTACAGTCATGTTTTCTGTGTAATTAAGTCCCCATAATGGAAATGGAATTTACATATGTGAGATTTTAGTTAATATATAAGAAATATATTACAGAAAAAGTTTTATTACTAAAAATTAACTGTTATTTCAAACTGTTAACATTTTATATTTGTATTGCAATCCTGTAAATGGTTCTGAATGAAAAGAAAATCTCAGCAAGAATTATTATCTCATCTGCAGGTTCTATCCATCTAGCTAGAGATGAAACCTCTTGTAAATTAGGTTGCCTGCAGTGCTCCCTTACTCCTGTCCCAGCTTGAGCTCCCTGTGTACTCAGAATTGTATGGAGTTTTTCACTGGTGATTCCACAAGAGCTTGGTGCATGGCTGTGCTTCTTCCTTATTCCTACTCTGAATATTATGTTTGTTTTCTTTCCTTTTTCTCTCCCTCTGAGCTGACCAAAGGATATATTCTTTGTGATTTCAGTCATTCAGAACCAAATGACAATAGCTTTGTAGTTGTCTTTTGTAGATCTGTTTTCCTGAATTCAGTCTTGAAGTCTTTGAAGACCACCTCTGACAGTATGAAACTTTTCATAAGGGAAAGTGTTTATTCTTTTATGTTACTGATGCTCTTTGTGCTCCCAGCATTTTAATTAGTCCGATTATTACCTCTCATCCTGTTTTTCCCCAAAATGAAATCTATGGGAGCAAAAAAAAATTGGAAGCATGATAAATCTAAAAAGGAACTGAAGATCTTTTGCTTATTTTTCTCTGTAGACTCTTAAATCTGATAGCACCTTCAGACATTAGCATCTGACTAGACTGAATACTCCTGACATTTAAAGACATCGTAAATATCCATTTAACATTACAGGCCATAAAGATTTGAACAATTCCTGAGTAAATTCTCTGTGTGTCAAAACTGAGCATGATGGATTCACTCTTTTGCTCAGGCTTATTCTAAAATATAATTTCCATTTCAACTTCAGACTTAGAGACATGAATTACTTATTATGAAAAAATATTGAAAAAAATATTTTGGAAGAGGACATCTACCACTGAAGTGAGTGTGAAATGAGTTGAGCATTGTGACCTTGCGTAAGGTCTGATGCTTTAGAAATGGGATAGCTGGAAAGCTTGTGCTCTGGCAGCCTTTAGCAGTGGTGTTTTCTTTAATTTCTTCCAGCATGCAGCTAGCTATTTCTTTTGTCAGTGAGTAGTATGTAAACATTTGTATGGCACTGTTAATGAACCTTGTCATATAACTGTCTAAAGTCCCATTGCATTTCTGCCATTTAAAAAAAATCTCCTCTCATGATCAAAACAGGAGTATCTGAAAGACCTATAAGAAGGTGATAAATTGCAGATTAGCAATGCCAGTTTGAGAAAGATATGTTTTATTACCATGCATACCAAAAGAAATAAACATTTTGCACAGTCTTTAATTAACACAATTGCTTTTAAATGTCGGTAGTTAAAATTAATTATGGTGGTTATAAAGTACCTTTTTTTCTGCCACAGATATAGTACGAAGTTTAGAAACTGAGTATTGGTGTGCTGACCTTAGTTTTCCTGAGGGCAAAATAAAACATTATTCCAACTCAGACTCCTTCCATCTTCATGCCAGAATGACATAGGCATTAATGTTTTGGTTTTGCTTTTGTTTGTTTATTTTATTCTTTGCCTAATTTAGTGTGTAAACTGCCATTATTTAAGTTTGTGGTTCTTTCAGCTACAATGTCTTAGTGTTAAGTTTATAATCATTGTTGAATTTTAGTGCTTTGGAGAAGACAACAAGAAATTAGAGAAGAGATGGAGGAAAAGAAATTGTCCATATAACTCATGGTAATTAGGGGTCTTATTAAACTGCATTCCAGTGATCCCTTAGTACTTTCTGAAGAAAGAAGAGTAAAGCATATGAAAGATATTTCTTCAAACCACTCTAAGTTATGCCCACCCTTAATCTGCTTCTTATGTTCATGGTTCCATTGAGGACCACCTACATTCAGCCGATAAATTCCCATTGAAAACAGAAGGAGAGGTATTACAAGCTAAACGTTCTGGTTTCTCTCCCTCTGCACCTTTAAAAATGGTACACAAGAAGATAATGAGAGCAAAACCACTTCAGCCTTTTCCAGTGTACAGCTTTATCCCTTATTATGTCTATTCTGTGAATACTGCATTGAAGGGCTCAGGTATGAAAGGTGCAGGATGCCACCTACTTCATAACATTTCTTTTGAAAGTATCAAATCATGTTTTGTCTGCAAAGTGTGAGGGTTAAACCAACAAAATGTGGTATTGTTACAAGGATGTGTTAGAGATATCTATGGATGTCAGTCTCAGGTTTGCTCAGTGTCTTAGTCTTGAAGTTAAGGATACTTGTGTTGTCCGCTCTATATTGCTCATGTAAGCTCTACAGTGGTAGTTACATAATTCATAAGTTAAGGAGTATGAACTCTCTGCTCAGGTTATTTATAGAATTGAATCTCCATTTTTGATAAGCATTTAAAATTAATAATGTAAGAATCTATTGATTTTATTTATGTGTTTCATTTAATATACAGGAATGTTTGTTGGGGCATTTATGGAATAATAAAAATAACTCAAAGAGAGACAGTAAATTTAAAATTTGTGCTGAAGAGTAGCTTGGATTGTTGTGATTTTAAATTATTATCACATCTTTTGAACTTCAAAGCAGAGTTACATACACTTACTTGGGAGTGCATTAAAGACTTGCACCAAGTTAACTCATTCATTTTTTTCAGCTAGTGAGTTAGCATACTCCAAACAAATTAGGCCTTACATTACGAGATACAACAGAAAGCAACAGATGCTGTTGTCAGTTTTTCCAAATTTAAAAGCCCTGTGGATGTTTTCTTTAAATATTGATTATGAGAATCAAGTCTTTCTGAAGAAAACCAAAACCAGGTTTATTCTAAGACAAAGAGCAGCTAGATATTGCTCTATATTCCATAAAAACCCACCTTATTAGATGTTTATAAACCGGAATGTTGTTCTGCCCTCATTGTTCATGTGGTCTACAAGAACATCTATTAGCCAAAATTATCTGTGAGCTTTTTTGGCTGGTGTGATACAGTCTTCTCTTCCATTGAACCTCAGGGCTGATATATTGTAAGAGCTGGTGCAGCATCCTGTGTGATGTGCATGGAGCAAATTCTAAGCTGTGTTGCTGTTTTAACTATGCTTTTGAACATACGTAAGCTTTATGATGAGTCTTTATTTTGCATGAAATTACTGAGCAAAAAAATTAGCTCTATAGTGAGTGCATTCAATATAATAATTAATGTGATGCATTTCTGTTATCTGAATGATTTTTATTGCCTTATGACCTCCCTTACTCCTTTATAAACTCTTCAGCTTGAGTCCGAAGAAGATTTGAATGCAATTGCTAGTACTTTTTATGGACTAATCTCAAACTAAGGGTAAAACTTATGTATTGAACTTAGAAGAACTCTGTAGAGAAAGAAAAGGTAGCTCAAGAGATCATTTATAAAAATTTATTTGCAACAATACATACTTATTATGCACACTTATGTGACAATAATTTGCAGACAGTAATAATGACTATTAGTTGCCCATAATGGTGTTCTGCCCAAATTCTACTACAACAAACTAAAGCTAGTTACCCCTTTATATTTTCTGAACTCTTTGGAAGTTTTCTGGCTTTTTTTTTTTTCTTTTAATCCCTTCTTCAATGTAAATTCAACCAATAAAGTACAGAAGTCACTAACAATGTCTTGTCTTCAAGTACCGTGGTAATGAGGTACACATGGCTTCACTGGGTTCCTTTCCCTTTTCCTTCCTCACAATGGACTTCATGTTGCTTTTCTTGGGCATGAGCTGAAATGCTCCCATTCTTAGCTGTGAACCTGAGGGGACTTTAGTAGAAGTAAAACTAAAGATAAATTTATTTTAACATTTGAAATATCTAAATACCTCTTTTTAGTCAGGATTTTGGAGTTTGTGTGCATGGAGGGAAGAGTTGTTTATTTTTATTTTATGTCTTCTCAAGCAAATTTTATAATATGCTTAGATGTGCCAGAAAATGTGCTTCAAGCATTACTAGTCTGATTCTTATAATGGTATAGCCAAAGACTTTCTGGTAATCAATAAGGTTCCTGTAGAAGGATTCATTTAAAGTATCTTGCTGATTTCTTTAGATTTGTAATATAAAAATCTATTTCTAATTTCCTTTACTGTTGCTAAATTAGATGCTTTGAAAGGCATTTTAATCTTGCAGTGACTAAATATATTATACATCAATGTATGTGCAATGCCTACCATGGGGAAGACTTTCAGTATCTTATTTTCAAGCAGTGTAAATGAAAGAATTTATATACTTCTGATACTTATGAAATTAAATATTTCTATTTCCAAGTGTACTTATTCTACATGTTTGGGTCTATATGTGCTCTGTTTGATATTACAGGTTAGACAACATTATCCCATCATAAGTGTTGGAAATAGCAAGCCTGGTTTCACCCTTTCTTATTAATACTGAAATAATAAAATTGGATGTTTTGTTTCATTTATGTTGCATTGTCTAAAGACAATTTCACTCTGACAGGAGATTCTTGAGTCAGTCCTAGGGCAAAGAGAGGTTAAGGCAGCATCTTTGAGATGTAGGTATCTATTGTGTGTCCTAGTACACACTGTAATATGAACTGTGTACTTTTTTAGAAATTAGGTCTATCATTGTGCTGGTTTTGGTTGGGATAAATTTAATTTTCTTCATGGTGGCTTGTATGGGGCTGTGTTCTGTTTATGACTATGACTAACATAGTGATAATATAGAGAAGTTTTTGTTATTGCTGTTCAGGATACACAGAGCCAAAGCATTTTCCCTTTTTTTATTGCCATGCTGGTGAGGAAGTTAAGGATGCAAAGGAATTTGGGATAACACAGAGCCAGGACAGGTGACCCCAACTGACCAAAGAGATATTCCAGACCATGTTGCATCACACTCAGTATATAAAGTGGGGGAAAGGAGGAAGCAGGTGACAGTGGGAGTGATGGTGTTTCTCTTCCCAAGTCACCATTACATGTGATGGGACCCTGCTCTGCTGGAGATGGCTGAACAGCTTCCTGCCCATGGGAAGAAGTGAGTTAATTCCTTATTTTGCTTTACTTGTGCACACAGATTGTGGCTTTTTTCTTTCCCTGTTAAACTGTCTTTATCTCAACACATGAGTTTTCCATTTTTTACCCTTCTGCTTCTTTCCACAGTCCCACTGGTCAGGAGAGAGAAAGTGGCTGCATGAAGTTTGGCTGCTGGCTGAGATTAAATCAGGAAAATTAACAGTGCTAAATAGCAGGCCTCTTTTTTTATTTTCTTTTTTTTNTTTTTTTTTTTTTTTTTTTTTTTTTTTTTCATTTTTTTCTGTACAGCCTGTGTTCAAATGTTGAACTATCAAGACAGAAAATTATGTGTTAATTATTTTTGTCAATTCTGCCCGCTGTGGTTCTTGGACTTTATTTGCTAGCTTGTATGTGCTCTGTCTTTCCAGGACATCCACAAACCTTCATTCATTTTTGATTGCACAGTTTACAATAAGCAATATATTTTTTAAAAGGAATCAGGCTCCTACTTTGATATTTCCTATCTATCCTACTTTGTTCTTTTGTTTGTTTGTTTGTTTAATCAGTTTTGATCTTTTTTATCTACTAAGGAGAACAGTTCAATATAGAAACCCAGGATATTGAGCTAAAGTCTATACAGTATATATAATGTAATTCTTAATGGTATGTTTAAGTGTATCTGGTCTTTCCCTGACCTTTCTCCAAGGTAAAAACAAATCTAACTGCAAAATCTTTGATCAAGCCTTCCATAAAAATATTTTCCCTTTCCCACTGTAGCTTTCAGGCCATTCATAGTTTTCAGAATGAATTTTATCTAACCATTAAATTAGATTTCTTCATAATTATTGATCTGCCTCTGAGACAATACCGAAAGTCTCAAGTAGGTTTAGGGAAAATTGAGAGCTTTAATTGTCAATAATCATGCAGGAGAGTGAAGTGCTGAGATAGTTATTCGTCAATTTTTACCTTTTTCAGACAGATGTGGAAATGTTTTGAATATGCCTTTCATCTGGGAAAAGTACTGACAGACTATCTTTCTCTAGTAGCTGCAACATTTATTGACAGCTTAATTAATTATATTGCAGGGTATCTACCAGAGTCCATTGCAAACAGAAGAAATCAAAATTCCAACCTGGGATTTCCCTGTGGTTTTCTCAGACAAAAAACTGTCAGATAAAATATGCAGTATTGTCAGATAGACAGGAAACGTACTAATTTAATTGGAAGGAAAAAGAAAAACCTGAGTTGCTCTTTTCAGGACCCTTCAGGCTCAATGTATGTTCATAATAATATGTCCTGCCTTGCTTTTTGATTTAGAGTGCAAGCTGGTAGGGTTTGCCTGATACACCTTCCTTTCGCTGGAGACAGAAAATGCTAAATGGGTCTTAGAAATAATGACTTTCATAGAAAAAGAATCATTCCTAGGATAGTAATTCTAAGAGCAGTTGAGGACAGGGAAAAGTTTGAGCTGAACTTTTTCACATTATGGCCATTATTGGTAATACAAAGCTCTAACAAGATAGTGAGCTTTTCGTTCCATTAATGTTCAGAGTTTTTTTAATGGCAAAAAGAAAAAAAAAAAAACAAAAAAAAAAAAAAAAGTCAGGGTTAAAAGCAGGTCCATATACAATTTTTCTCAAAGGAAACAACTTAGAACTAGTTCCTGGTCATGCACAGTATCCAGTTACTGAAGCTGCGGCCAGGCTCAAAAAAGTAAGAATAAGTGGGAAAATGCAGAACAAATTTCCCAAGGACAATTGTGCTCAGCCAACATGATTGCCTTCTGCTGAAAGGATTACTGGCACTATACAAGGGGAGAGCTCTAGATGCTGAGTTTGACTTCTTCAAGGCTTTTGACATGTTCTTCCATAGTCTACTACCAGGCAAATTGAGGAGACATGGATGCAATACATAAATACGAAGTTTGGCGGAAAATTTTCAAAAGCTCTGGGCTGAAAAAGTTGGGATCAAAGCTACCAAGTCCATGTGGAAATTGGTTACAAGAGGCATTTTTCACTTTGTTACAAAACCAAACTGGGGACAACGTTCATTACTTTGGAGTGCAGAGCTGCTGTTCAGAGGGATCTCAAACAAAGAAGTGGACAGACAATACTCTCAAAAACTTCAACAAAAGAAGTTGTTGAAAACAACTGAAAAATGTGAAAAACATGCAGGAAAAACACCATATAGGCTGGGGCATAGAGCAGCTCTGCAGAAAAGACCTTGGGTGCCCAGGTGGCCCACAAGCTAAACATGATTCAGCAGTGTGTCCTTGTGGTGACAAATATTCTAGGTCCATTCTGGGCTGCATTAGCAAGAATTTAACTATCAGGCTAGAAGTAATTATTCTTCTCTAGCCAATGCTTACTGGTTTTGGAGCCCTCTGCCCAGTCTGAGGCTCTGCAGATGAGGAAAGACAGTATTGGGCATTGCTGGAGAGGACCCATCAGAAAGGTCTGTGGGGGCTCAGGGTGGAGTAGCACAAGAAGCACAAGAAAAGACTGAGAGAGCTGGTTTTGTTCAATCCTAAAAAGAGAAGGCTAACGGGAAATCTAGTTGCTGTCTTCAAATATATCCTGATCAAAGATATAGACTCATCCTAAAAGGGCTCAGTGACAGTATGAGAAGCAAGACACACACAGTCTATAGCATGTAAAATTCCAATTATATATTAAGCAAATGGTTTAATGTGACACAGTACAGTACAGATGATTGCTTGCCTGATCTAAATTTTCCCTGCTGTGAGAAGAAAGTTGAACCTGATAACCTCCAGAGGTCACTCCAACCTAAATTATTCAGTGATTGCATGCTAAAACATATTTTCTGTTCTGTATGACTACTTAAGTAATGTTCAAAGTCATTAAGATAGTCTTGTGTTACATGATAACACCTGGGTATTTATTAGTACAGGTTTGTTTATTTATGCAGAAGATGCAGAAAAAGAATATGCTATTTCTTTGAACCCATTAGGGACAAATACCTGAAAAATCAGCTCCATAGTTTAGATTTTCTTTTCTAGGCACTTCTGCTAAAAAAATCTCCATCTTCCTTGTGGTTACCATGCTACAGTTCCTCTTCCCCCAGTTTCTCTAGTGGTTTTTGTATTCAACACGCACCAGCTGACATGCCACTCTTGCTTTCCCAACCCCTTCCAATGAAAAAAGAGTTGGTTTGAGCTGGTCCTTGCTCCACATTTCATGTGCTGTGAGCAGTGGTTTGTCTTGTATCAAAAAATCCCTAGAAGTGTTTTTGGTTCATTCAAGGATTTTCTTGTCTGTTTGGAATGCTGGGTTGTTTTTTTTTTTGGGTTTTTTTTTTTTTTTTTTTTTTTTTTTTTTTTTTTTTTTTTTTTTTTTTTTTTTTTTTTTTTTTTTTTTTTGTGTTTTTGTTTTGGGGGTTTTTTTTTTTTTTTTTTTTTTTGTTTTTTTTGTTTTTTTGTTTATATATTTTTTTTTTTTTTTTTTGAGAAGTTGGGTTTGGGGACTTCTTAATTGTTTTTTTAGACAAAAAGAAAGTCAAGTGATATTTGCAACACAACTGCCTGTCTGAAAACATAACCTATTTCAAGACTGGGTGCAAGAGAAATTATCATAATTTAGATGAAACTGGAAGCCTTGACATTTCATAACTGCATGATTTCCTTATTGAAAAATTGACATTCTCTCTGGGAAATGTGAAAATAATAAGAACCCTTCAGACAGGGAGTTGACTTACCATTGTGTCAGAATTATTTCACAACATGGAAATTTCACTGTGGATGTGTTTGCTTATTGTGATAATCATATTTTAACCATAAATTCATATTTATTCCAGACATAACATCAACAAGTTCTGTCAAAATCTGTAGTGCTCAGAAATGAAAGATATGATTGTGTAAAGTCATCAACAACCTCTATAACAATACAATAGAAATATAGCTCTGTACTTCAGTAAGAAGTTTGTTGTGTTAATCTGGGCTTTTTTTCTGTCATCATTTGAGTTGTTTTAAAATGCCACCAGCTTTCAAAATTTAGTGACACAAAAAAAGCCCACCAAGGAAACATTCAGGTATTTCTTTCTTATTTTAAGACATAGAAAATCTCTTTGTAGACAGAATTTTTGTAAAGCAACCAAAAAACAAGGAATAGCTAGAATAATCTTACGATTTTCTTACTTTTTACTGGCATAGTTATGTATACTCTAAAAATAAAAAAAAAATAAATCAGGTGAACTGAAAAAAAAATTAGCTACTTTATTCTTTTCTTGCTGGCATATAGCTCCAAATATTATAATTATTTAGAGTGTAATATACTTTAATAAACATAATTTATTGAGCATTTCTAAGATCACTAGTGCATAACTATACATTTCCCATTTTTTTTTTACGTGGTTCATTGCTCTCTGTTTGTACTTGAATGTCTGATTCATGTTCTGCAATAAAATTGTATTATTTAGAAATCTCCTAGTTGGACTGTAAAGGCTGGAAAACCTACTGCACCTCAAACACTTTTATAACATGTACATACACCTCTTGTTAACAACTCTTTGCTACAGCATCCTGTGGTACCTCCAGTTAGAATTATTAGCACTGAAGACTACTTTGGTTTTTTGTCCCTTTTACTTGAATGACAATTCCTCTTCTCACTTAAAATGGAGTGCATCCTGACATAAAAATGAGATGCGAGAGAAAAGTTCTCAGGTCATTTTTTCCTTTTCAAGAACAATAGCTTCATCAAAATTTAAACTCTCAGTTTGCAGTCAGGAATACAGAATTATAGGAATATTGCAAGGTTACTGCAGAAGAGAAATTGGGGTTGGAGAAAGATTCTCTGGTTCTAGATTTTACATTGTTATATGTTTTGAAGAAATATATCATTGCCGATTGTTGGGGATTTTTTAACATTATATCTGAACATTGCTCATATACTGTGAATGGTTTTAGAGACATGCGTTTCTATAGGCAAGGTATAATAGTCTTTATATGCTCAGGTTTGGGGGGTTTTTTTGTTTGTTTTTTTTTCTTTTGCAGTAGAAAGAGTAGTCATTCAGTCAAGATTTGCATTTGGTCAATAATATGATTTAGTATTTTTAGGTATTCCAGGAGCATGTTACAAATACATCCTTAGTATATATGTGGAAACATGTGTTTCTCTCCTGATAGAAACTTTTGAAAAAGAATAGCTCATCTTCAACCTTGATATTGTGAGTAGAAGGTTTGACTTTAGTGGAGTCAGAATTTCATTCCCAGAGGTAAAATATTGAAAAACTTTCTCAATGTCGCCTCAAAATGCTTTTTTAGAACAGTATTTAGGCAGAAATATTTTAGTTATGCAAATGATACCTCATTTCAAAACATTAAAGAAAAAGTCCTAGGTCATCTCCTTGCACTTTCACAGGGGAAAAAACTGCTTTCAGGCACGATAACTGTGTTCTGCTTGTTATAGTCTAACAGAGCAGAAGTTTTGCACAGGAAAATAAGGCACAGGTGGTTATAGGATTATTTTCACATGCTTCTTGAGGCATAAAATATTCCCTGGTTTCATATTATAAATTTCCTTTGATATTACTTGTGGATATTTATGAAGAGCAGAAATGGAAATATATTCTGAAACACTGAAATAAATACAGAATGATATTTCTTGGCACAACTGTCTTCATTGTTGAGCTAAAAAACATAAGCAGCAACATTTTGAGAAGTATTAAGCTCTTAGAAAGTACTAAACTCCCAAGACAGTTCAGTCTGCCATAGATTTTGTTTTCACCTCAAGTCCTCTGTGCAGTTTTGGTCAGTACATCATAAAAGAGACGCTGAGCCATTAGAGAGCATCTAAAGACGGGCCACGATGATTGTGGAGAGCCTTGAGGAGAGGTTGTATGAGTGGCTGAGCTCACTTGGTCTGTTCAGCCTGGAGGAGACTGAGGGGAGACCTCACTGCACTCTTTAGCGTCGTAATGAGAATGGGAAAGTGGAGGGGCAGACACAGCTCTTCTCACTGAGCAGCACCAGAGTGAATGGTCTGAAGGTGTCAGGTGAGGTTTAGCCAGAGAAAAGTTTTTAACCTGGTGGATGGTTAGGGACTGGAACAGGCAGTGGTCACAGCACCAAGTCTGACAGAGTTTGAGAAACATTTGGACAATGCTCTCAGGCACGTGGTGTCATTCTCAGATTCTTGTGTTATCCTGTGCTGGATATCACTTTTATGATCCTTGTGGTTCCCTTCCAAATCAGAATATTCTGTGAAAATCATATATTTTTCCTCAAAATGAAGCTGCAGTGACACTATGAGTGTCTTACATCGGCTAGACTCATCTACACTAATGTTTTAGTAGGAAGAGCGGTGATTAAGCTGTTTGAAAGATGTGGTTTTTTGCAAGGTTTTGGTTCTAGCAGTAGAGAAGTTTAGAAGACCATGAGTTCTATTTCTGTCAAATGAATCTATTCTAGATGATGCTTTCTAGGAACAATTTGAATGTCATCCAACAGCTACTGGGAAGTCAAGCCACACCCACTGATAATTTAAATCTAGTGTACGTATTTGGATAAGGATTTGTATGCATATATACATTTCCTTTACCAGTATGTCTGTTTTACAAGTATTATTCTAGCTTCTGAGTCTGCTGTGGTATGTGGAGGGACAATAAATCAGATCTGATGAGTGCATGCATTTCTTCCTATGGAACAATGACTTTTTCTTTCTTACCTCTTCATAATACCATAACCTGAGACCATAATCTATTTATGATAATAGTGGGGTACAGAAAACAAAAACAAAAACAAAAAACAAAACAAAAAAAAAAACAAAACAAAACAAAAAAACAACAAAACAACAAAACAAAACCAATAACAACAAAAAAAGGGAAAAAACCAACATAAAAATTATGACTTCAAATTTACAGTAAATTTTATATATTATCATTTGCTTCCACAAAAAATGCAGAAATAACTTTATTCTTTTGTTTACATGTCAGATTCCTGGATGCCTGCTTCAAGGCTTGTCTCTTTTTTTTTTTTTTTTTAATACTAATTCATAATATACCTGCTATATGTGCTTATTTTGAGACGAAAAAAATCCTAACTCCCAAAACCAACACAGATTTTTTTCATGCAAATAGAGCTTAGAAATAAGTTTGCTGAACTAAGGTTATGTGTTTCCATGTGGTGCTCAGCTTCTTAACAGTCATGTACTGTAGGGTCATAAGAAGTGGATGGTCTTTTTGTGTGTGGAGCAGTGATATAGTCTGAAAACCAGTGGGGCAGGAACACTTTTTCAAACATTTATGAACTATTTCACACCCTGGAGTGGCAGTATATATGTATGAGCTCTATAACAACAGACATTATGCATTGTATTACTAGTTAGCTGATATACCATGAAATGTGGGGAATAAAAGGTTGGAATGTAAGAAAAAAAATTGACTTTTCTATGATCAGAAATATAACAGGTTTTTAAATATTAACAGCATTTTAGAAATGGGGGAGGAGGACTCTAAAAACAGCTACATTTCTACATATAAATTAGCTAGATGTTTCTCATTAAATTATTGTCTCCTTGTTATTTTTCCAGCATATTAACCTAAATATTTAGCTTTACTTATCATGTAAGTGAACTCAGATTATCTGGTTCTCACCATTTTTAAATTAACACAGCATTTTTTGATGTAAGAGTCCTTCTCTGAAAGTTATCAAAAGGCATATTCAACTTGAAAAGATCACTCAGCTTATCCCACAAATATCAAGATTTTCATGTCTTGGGATGGGTGACACAAACTGTGTGGTCAGTGCGTGAATGTATGAAATTACAAATATTATCAAAATCACTGGATTTTTAAATGAGAACTGAATTTTACTAAGTACTTCTCAAACTGGTTCTACCTGTCTCTGAGGACGAGCTATTTGCTAGCTCCCTTTGTAGGTGAAGAATTGAATTGTACATTATGAGGTCAATAGCAGCACATAATTGGTGTCCATCATCTGGTAGGAGAGGCCATCATTGTGGGGTTAATTACCCTAATCTGTCTTCCATGCTGACAAGTTCTCAGGGTTTACCCTTTTTATTAATGTATCCTGTACCACTTGAGTATCCCTTTTTCACTATATCCAGATATTGACAGAGCTGGTTTTTCTCCTGTATTTTAAGGTTTGGGGTTTGGATTTTCTGGGGATAGTTTTGTTGAATTGTTCTTTGGGATTTTTTTGAGGGCAGTGGAGTTTGTTCGGGATTTTCAGTTTGTTTTCTGCTTGTTTTAACCTTTAAAGTATATGCAATAATTTATCACCATTTTTAATAACTGTTAATTACTTTTTCAAAAAGTTTTGGTAGGGGCATTATTTGTTTTAATATAAAAAATATACTAAATCAACATTCTTATGTTTGTTTTTTAAAAGACAATTTGAAGTAAAAAAATTCTGACTTTTCCAAATTTGATTTTGCTGTGACATTTTACTGTGAAAAAATATGGTTTATTCACAACTGTAATCTTAACTGGGAAAATTATATGAACAATTTCTGTGATATTCTTTTCTAAATTCAATGGTAGTTCAAGAGATTCACTTCTCACTCACAACTTGTTATTCACAGGTGATTGCTCCTTTTAAAGTTTTCATGGGAAAATGTAAATATACAAGTATTTTAAGCAACTGAAAACACACTACTAAGCATTTCTAACTTAATATATTATAACTGTTAGTTCACCTAAATAAAATGGCCTACTTATCATCCTCTGTCCCCCTCACCCAACTTCTCTTGGGATCCTAGGTAGGGAGAGGGCCTATTTTGAAGTTTACATGAGAATTTTTGAAAGCTCCTATTTTGGGATAAATTGCCTTCTGCTGAAGCCTTTCTTTTCCATTGAAACAGATCTGAAAAGGAAAATGCCTAAGGTTTGTTGTTTTTTTCTAAGCTCTTGATCCAGTATGACAAGATGAACTTCAAGGAGTATCAGAGATACTGAAATGACAGGTAGCTTAGAAAGTTTGAGGCACTTCAGAAAGCAGTTGCAGCTGCAAAAGCTTCAGTGTTTTCAGTTATTTTACAGAGGAGAAGCAGCTGCAACTAGAAAAGGCAACAAAATGCAATTTTGTTCACGGTTGCATGTAATGGAGTAAAAGTGCAGAGTATAAGAATAAGAAAATTATTTAGCACAGGAATATTGTCTATCTGCTAAATTTTGCCTGGAACAAACCCTTTGGGAAACAAGACACTCTTCTGGGATGAGACTGGTCCCTCTAATGAGAGTCATAGAATGGCCAGCATTGGAAAGGACCTTGAAGTTCATCTAGTTCCATTCCCTCATGATAAGCAGGGATGCCAAACACTAGCTCAGGATGCTGAGCCCCCCTCCAATCTGAATTTGAGTGTTTACAGGGATAGAGGATCAACATATTCTCTGGGCATCTTGTTCCACTGCCTCCCCACCTTTGCAGTAAAGAATTTATTCCTACATATAATCTAAACCTACCCTCTTTCAGTTAAAAGTGGTTCTCTCGTTCTGTCACTCTCTGCCTATGTACAAAGTTGCTCTCCCTCTTTTTATGAGCTCTCTTTAAGTACTGGAAGTCCACAAGGAGGTCTCCCCACAACCTCCTGTTCTCAAGGCTAAGCAACCCAAACTTATCTCAGCCTGTCTTCATGGAAGAGGTGCTCCAGGCCTTTGGTCATTTCTATGGCCTACTTGCTCCAACAGGCCCACTTCTTTCTTGTGCTGAGGACAGCACAGAAAATGGTCTTCAGAGCTCGACATGGTGATTCTTCAGGTGATACATAGTGCTAGGGCTGAGCAGAATCACCCCCCTCGTTCTACTGGCCACTCTGTTTTTGATGCAGCCCAGGGTGTGCTTCCTGATGACATCATTCCAAAGAAATGGGCTCTTGCTATCTTCAGCTGCATCTTTCTATTATTGCCACTTTTTCTCCCATTGTAATGAGACCAAAAAAGTGTTCCAGAATGTGTCCATGTTTTGTTGCTGGTTTTTGCATACAGTTTTTGCAAATCCTGTCCTTTGTTAAGTAGCTGTACATAAATGTTGCTTTCAGAAATAGCTGGCAATGTATTCAGTCTCTCCTCTCAGTCACTATAAAACATAGTATTATCCCTATAGATAGAGCAATAGCAAATGAGAAAAGCAGCTTAAGGGTCTTTTATGTCCTTAATAAGACTATCTATTAAAAAATTCTGTTCTGAAATAGATTGCTCAGAAGATATTTTACACAACAGTGGTGTTCTGTTAATCTATGGCTCACTGATGCCTGCCAACTGCCAAATAACTCCTGATATCCTGTAAGTTGATAAATAATTTACTTGCTGTTAATAGATCTAAAATCTGATGTTCCTGTTGTAGAACTACATTGTGCCAAGTCCTCCAGACTTGGTAATGAAAAAGCCAAAAAAGTCATGTTGAGTTACAGTCCTTTATGCTTACTCAGTGTCCTTGGCCGGTCTGTCATAAGCACTTGATTCTCAGGGAATACTGCTATCCTGACTTAAATAGTCACTTAATATATAGACTTTTCTTTTAAACACCCTTTTCCCCCTAAATAATTCCTAATGTTTTTTAATTATACTGCTGTGAAATATATTTGAAACTCCATGCTTATTATAATAATATGTAATAAACAGGAAAGAGACACAATGATCCTTATGGGTCCCTTTCAACTCAGGAGTCTGTGGTTATATGACTGAGGAAGAAAGCACCTGTTTAACCTTTGACCACATTTCCCCTTGTAACTGGTACAATTTACATAGCTGGAGATGCACTGCTAGCACAAAGAGCCAACATCCAATAGAACCTCATTTTCATTCTTCCACCCTCTGTTCCCACAGTGTATTTATTTTGGGGCTGAAATGCTATGTGTTCTAAATTAGTTTAGTAAAGTAACGAGTCAGACACAGTCTTCCCTTAAAGGAAGGCAGCCTAGAGCCAATTTGTCAAAAGAGCAAAATTAGGTATATGTTTAATTAAATTGTGAGTATGCTTAAAAAACAATGGAAGAGCTCTACTGAAGTAGGATTTTATTAAACAAAAGGAATTTTTCTGCAACTTCTGTTCCAGCCTCCTTCTTATTTACAGAAAGGCACATTTTTATCTGGACAGGTGAAACATGGTTGGTATGCACTAATTCGTTCAACATTAATATAACACAAGTTGATTACACAGCTTTAAACGGAAACCGTGACTAGCAGCAGGAAAGGATTTAAAAAATTTTATTACAAAATTATTAGCACAATTTTAACACAAGCTGATAAAGATGAACAGTAAGAAAGTAAAATAATATGATTTTTTTTCTTCATCAATATTATGGAAATGCATTAAATAAGAATTTGTAAAGGAGATCAAACAGATTGACACTCAACACTTAATTAGTTTATGTTGAATTTGTTTACCCAAGTTCACCAGGCTCTAGAATTAGGTTACTAATACATAATTATGTTCTGTTTGTGGAAATTAAAAAAATATAATATAATTTAAACACATCTATAGTTTACTGCTAGAAAAGTCAGGAGTTACACAACAAACATTAACAAATATAGTGTAATTAATGGAAGACATTACTATCTTTTAGCCCAGGTTTACTGTTTAAATAATAGGTCTTTGCTTTTTTTTCTTACAGCCACATTCCAAATCACTTTTTTTATTTCTTCTATAACTCAAACAGGCTTTATTTTCAAAACTGCTTTAATCTGTCATGCCATGTAAAATATGCTTTCGAAGTCTAAACAAAACAATGCAAACTACCTCCCTTTCTCCCTTCATTATCCCCAGAAAAGTCAAATATATTTGTTAAACTAGAGCTGCTGTCCCTGAATTCCTACAGATCTGGAATCTAATGAAATTTCCTTCCTTAAAATAACTTCCTTAATGTACAAACTACACTTCAGTTAGCTTCAAAGGATCAGTCTTAAAAAGGAAGGGGTGTTTTCAATTACTGAATACTACATAAAGGTATTTCATAAATAAATAACTTGTACCAATCTAGAGCATAGTAAATAGTAGACCAATTTTCATTTTTTCTTCTCTTAATGCCTCTTGAGATTTCTGATTTTACATGTGTATTTGCTCTACAAAGAATATTCAAATTAAAAATCAATCCCAATATTTAAATTCTGAAGTGTCAAAATTGATAAATGAAAGAAAAGCAAATCTGAGGTAAAAAGAGTCAAGGATACAAACAAACAATAATGGTCATCTCAGTCAGATAACCTTTTCTATATTCTTCTATTAGAGTGTTTGGACAATGATAACATCTTTGAAACCATCATGGTGGAACTCTCCATCCACAAATCTGAAGACAAGGTGTATTCTTTGCAGAATTAGAAGTCAATTCTCCTTGAATATATCATCAATAGATCAAGAGTTTGCATTGTAAGTGTACTCAATTTTGTTGGACTTTATAGAAAGTTTTTATACACTATTTAAATAACAATGCATTTCAAAACAAAGAAAAATCTTAAGCTCATGATTTTATCTTAAAACAGATAAATTGGGAGAAATTAGAGATCACAATTTCAGAGAAATGCAACTACTTCTGTCTATTCACAAGGAAGTATCATGTCTAGAATCTGAATTTTAAACAGTAAAAATCTTGTAAGATGGAGAGTTGCTACCTTTTAAATAACAAAAGGTTTTCAGCATCCATTTAGGGAATGAAAAGCTATTTTCATTACATTTCCTTTGTACTATCTTTACAAAATACTGACACAGTAGAATTGAAGCCATATGGTGTTATGTACTTGGTTGGGGTGGAGAGATGTTTAGAAACAAAATTAAGTGTCAGAGCCAGAAGTACTACAGAAACTGAAAGATGTCACTGTCTACATCAGAATGGCTACAGTTTCCACTGCAACCAAAGTTTTTGCAGATTTTACTCATACTCATGCCCAAAGTAACATTCTCAGTCTGTTGTGTCGGTCTCAACATGAGCTAAACCCCAAGATTCCCTCTTGAGAAACATATAGAGGGTGCGCAGTCACAGCCAGACCTGGCCAGCCACCAAATCATATTAACCTGCCAGTGATAGTGTCCTCCAGAATCTCACTGAAGCTGCACCATACAAGAATTTAGAGTTTGACCGGACATGCTTTCAATCCTCCATTGATGCAGGCTGTGATGTGTTGGTTCTGTAGCTGGTGAGACATTCTTAATAATTATGCAATAGGCATCTAATTGCTCTTTGGTGCAGACAATCTTAGAACATGTTTCTAGTTTGTGTTCTAGATGGTTGAATTTATTTTTTTTTCCATCATCTTCTGGAGGACTTCTAATGTCACCATAGTCTAATGAGATTTGGAATTATATTATGAGGAAGTTCAAATGTTATTACATCCCACAGAAAGTTTCTGGTTCTGAGAATCATCTTTATTACTAGCACAATTCTTAAGAAGAGTATTTTAAAGCTTAATTATCATCAAAGGAGTCTCTGTATATTCTTGTCTTTATATAGAAATATTTCTTCTAACTTCTTAATTATAGTAATGTCCTAGGTTACAATGTGAAATATTCCAGAAGGTCTGTATTCTATCTCCATCTTCATGAACTGTTAAAATCAGGAGGGGCAGTGTTTTCCTTACCTCCTCCCCCGGACCATCTCCTGTTAATGGGCCATTAACATCTTGCCCTATGAGTCATAGATAACT
>VXBU01009015.1:117973-144854 GCA_013400315.1 Bombycilla garrulus
GCTGCTCCTGCTGCCTGGCGGCGGCGCTGCCGCTGCTGCTGCTACTGCTGCCCGCCGGGTGCCCGGTGCGGGCGCAGAACGACACGGAGCCCATCGTCCTGGAGGGGAAATGCTTGGTGGTCTGCGACTCCAGCCCCTCGGCCGACGGCGCCATCACCTCCTCCCTCGGGATCTCTGTGCGCTCGGGCAGCGCCAAGGTGGCCTTCTCGGCCACCCGCAGCACCAACCACGAGCCCTCCGAGATGAGCAACCGCACCATGACCATCTACTTCGACCAGGTCAGCCGCTGCCTGCTTCGCCTCCGCTATCCCTTGTCCCCGCGCCCTGCGCGGGCATCCCCTGCCCCAGCCTCCCCCTGGCTGCACGCGTCTTCTCCTTCTGGTACCCGTTCCATCTTTTAATCCCGACCCACCCGTTAAATACCAACTTCACGTCTCAACTCCCCAGAAAGACTTTGGAAAGTTCTTTTAGGTAGCTGCGGGGCTTTCCTAGGGTGGTACCGGGGATGAACACGCTGGTTTCTTGTCTGGTCACAATCGCTGGTACGGAAAGAGCTTTAACGTGAAAGTCTGTGCCTCGGACGCGTGCGAGGGCGCCTTGCAGCCAAGGATTGCCCCGGCCACCCAGAACGACCCGAGGGAAGAGTGCGCATCTCTCCTTCGGTGCAAATTCAGAGATTTACCGATGAGGAGTCGCCGGATCTGCCTGTTCGGAGCGCATTTGGCAATGTCACAGCATCTCTCAGAGGGAGGGAGGGATGAGGAAGAAGAGGGTGTTTCCCGCATTATCAGACGAGGCAAACGGTGTCCCCGGCGGGCTGTATCGGAATGGTGTTACCCGCACGGCATACGCCGGGCAGAGCAGCTTGCTTGCTTGTCCTGCCCCTGCCCCTGCCTCGTCTCACCGCTCGCCTCCCGGAGACCAAACTCCGTCCATGCACTTTATTTTTGCGGTGAAATTTCCTTTTTTCCTGCCCCTTCTGACTCCTGAAGTAGTGTTGCAGAGTCAGACAAAATTAGCATACCAGACTGTTTTCTCTGGTCTTGTTTGTTTGTTGATTTTTTGGGTTATTTGTTTGAGTTTTTTACCTGTCTGTCTGGTTGTCATTTATCTGTCTACCTGTCCCTCCTAATGAGTTTGCAGAGACATTCGTCTCATACAGATCTCATAAAATCAGATCAGTAGAGAAAAAAACCAAAACAACAAAAAGCCAAACACCCAATTTGCTAAATATATAGCAAATTTTTGATGCTTTACCCGGCAATGTGCAGTTCCTAGGAATTTGAAGGCTTTTTCTCTGTGCTCCCACAAAAAGGGTTTTTGAAATTTTTTTTTTGTTGTTGTTCCTTTTTTGGGAGGAACTACAGACTGTTAGGGAGGAAAGCCTTGGGATTTGGGGGATGGGGGGCGATGGTGTTTTGTTTTCTCCTGCTTTGTATTTCTTCATTAAAGCAGAGTTTTAGCCCACAAACTGAGCGTGACGGGCGTGACCCGGGGGTGGGCACGGCGGAGCAGCCGGCTCGGGAGCTCCCGCTCGCCGGACGGCATCGCCACCGACCCGCAAGTTCTCCTCTCTCCGCTGCCCCTGCCTTTTGAGCCAAATCATGCTCCTCGTCACAGGAGCCTGGACAAGGCGAGAGCAGATGAGCCGAGGCCAGGTCCCCGTTAGATCGCCGGGATCGGCAGGGGGCGGCCGCCGCTTCCAAACGAGGCTTTGCACATCAGCTGGAGTGCTCAACTCTTCCTTTGTTTTGTTTTGTTTCAAAAAAACCACATTGAAATACATGACAAATTAAGGCTATTGCCGGGAAGGAGGAACAGGCCACCCCAGCCTCCTGAGGAGCGTGTGGGCCAAGTGGCACAGACCCAGAGGGACAGAGACATTAGCCGACAGATGTTGCTGTCCCTTTCCTCCTTTGCCCCTTTCTGCAGTGCAGTTTTAGTTCTATACCCTGTTAAAGTCGAGGCTACTGATTCAGTAGCCCTAAAAAACATACATTTTCATTATGAGCTAATGACTTTTGGTATTTTTTCCTACCTTTTTCCCCCACCCTCCTCCCCTCCATTTCACACTTCTCCCCCTCCTCCTTCTGCCACCTTTGGTTTATTGACAGCTCAGTGTGGACAGCTGCACTTCATCTAACATTGGAGATTATTTTTGCGTAACTAAATGCTTTATTAACTCTGATGCCTTTTAAATGCCTCTGTAACTTGACTCCATTCCCCTGCCATGCACTTTTAATTGTGCTGCAAATGCCATTTTGACTATGCTTTATGTTGGTCATTGAGCTCATGTCAGATTTTTGGTGGTGCTTTTCTAAGGTGGAGTCTGATTTCTCTCTTTCTCTCCTTTTCTTTGTTCTGTTTTATTTGTTTACATTCCAGGTATTAGTTAATATTGGCAACCATTTTGATCTTACTTCCAGTATATTTGTAGCACCAAGAAAAGGGATATATAGTTTCAGTTTCCACGTGGTCAAGGTCTATAACAGACAAACCATCCAGGTGGGTTCTAAACTAAAGAAGATGCTGTCTTTCCTTTAATTTTTTTTTTCAAATGCTTATTTCTAGACTCATATTAAAAACAAACAAACAAACAAACAAAAAATAAACAAAAAAAACTCCAACAGTTGAAGAACAAGACTATGGGTCATTTTTAAAGGGGTCTGTATACATGGCAGAAATCACACATTGCCAATTTCCTTAGCTTAATTCAACCTGGATTCTAACCTGTACCAAAGTTTAGTGATGGGCACAGGGCAAAAAAAATCGTTGAGAGTATTGAGAAAACTCAGATTCTGTCTCTTTGCACTTTTTAGGTAAGTTTAATGCAAAACGGCTACCCAGTGATTTCAGCTTTTGCAGGGGATCAGGACGTCACCAGAGAAGCAGCCAGCAATGGGGTCTTGCTCCTCATGGAAAGAGAAGACAAAGTGCATCTCAAACTGGAAAGGGGTAACCTCATGGGAGGGTGGAAATATTCAACCTTTTCCGGCTTCTTAGTCTTTCCACTATAAAAGAAGGCCAAATAGGAGACAGATCCATGAGCCAGAGCAAGGATTCAGTTGTTAATGACACCCTGAACTTGGCAGCACATGACAATATTTTCAGTCACCCCGTCAGACTGTCACAGTAGAAGAATGATAACCTTCTAAACTCCAACATTTGCTTTGAATATTGACAATTCCTTGGAACCTGCGCCTCTAATTAGTTTTAGACGACAGTGATCTTTAGGAGAAATGAAATTATCGACCTGAGCAATTTGTACCTGTGATTGTAAAGTCAATTTTGGATTTTATTGTTGGGATCATTGACTTTCTTATTATTGTTATTTTTTCCTCTCTTTAATTTTTCCCTATTTTTCTTTCTCTTGTTGTCCCAATGAAACAAATAACTTGGACCACAGAATCACTTAGTCAAAGGCTCACTCCAGAGCCAGAAGAATGGAGTGTTCAGCCCAATGAGGTGTCCTTCCATGCTTTATTTCTTTGTGTTGTATAGCCTTAAGGAAAAAAGAAAAAAAAAAAAAGAAAAGGAAAAAAATGGAAAAAAAAAAAGAATGGCTTCAGTCTCAGTCCTGTATTTTTCTGGGGGAGGGGGATTCTGGACATTACTGTGTCAAGAAGTGCTTTATCCAGTGAAGCAAAATTTGCACGATTGGAACCTTATTTGTGTTGTTCGTGTTTTTCATCAACTTTTTATTTTTCCTGATTTTTGTTTGTGTGTGCTAAAAATGTAAGCTAGATTGATCAATAAGACAAAACAAAGCACATATATACCCTGTAGCTCTAAGTAAAGCTAACCAGTGAACAATTCTGTCTGCACTTTCCAGCTGATCTTTATAGACCTATTTAGAGAGAGAGAAAGAGAGAAAGAGCGAGAGAGCTACATGATCCTTCAATTACAATCTGGAAACCCGTAAAGGAACTGACATTTCTGAATTGTTCTGACATTTCTAGAAGCAACAGTGGAGTCTTTGTATATCTTCTCTGACCATACCCTAAAATATATCCTTTCTTTGCATTACCCATATTTTGGGTGCTTTTATCTGATATTTATTTGATATATTTGTCCACTAATGCTTGAGTACACATTGTGGGAGCACAGAGAGATGGCAGAGCAAATTCATCCTCTTCCAAATTAAATAAAACCATCTCCACTTGAGCTGTCCATGGCAAGTATCAGAGGAGTAGACACAAGCATTTCTGAGAGCCTTGGGGAGAGGGGCCTCAGTGGGAGAGGGGCCTCAGAGGATCAAGAAATGCTCCAGAAGTTGGCACAGGTGCCATGCATACATTTGCTACGTCTGCTCTTCCCAACAAAAATGGCCTCACAGTTCTAGGGGTGGACTCACATGGATATTGGACATTGGGAGAATTATTACCCAATCAACAAGAGGTAAAATATCAGGCCAATGTCAATTGTAACGTTTTGACTCATTCTCAATAAATAGATCTTGGTTTTTTGGTTTTTTGAGTTTGCTTTCTTTTTTTGTTTGGTTGTGGTTTTTTTGTTTGTTTGTTTTTTTTTTTTTAAGAGTGGTGTACTAGACAGTATGCTGAGGAAAATCTTGTTTGAGAAGACCCAGGAGGAATGTTTATTTTATAGAGTTTTTATCTTAATTTATTTAATTTTAAATGTTTCATTTTGCTATTAATCCCCTAAGGGTGGATGTGCATATGAATTTATTTTTGTCAAATTTACTCCTCTGCCACAAGCAAATATAATGAAAAGGTTTCTGCAGGAAAGCGGTGGGAACTACATTGTATTTCAAAATTATGGTGGACGTGTCATTTTCATTGTAAATTTATCATTCAAGGGACAAAATTAAAGTCATATATTCTTAAAAAAACCCTTATCTGTGTTGCTTATATACCTCAGACAACTAAAATATAAGCCAATTTAATACATAATATTTTTGTGCATTTTCACCATTGATGTGGTCTTTTTGCTTTGTTGTTTCACTTTGCCAGTTATGTAATTAATTGTTTTCAGGTTGTTGGTTTTTTTTATAACAGGTTGCACTTTCTAGTTTCTCTTTGTGCTTTGGCATGACTGCAATGTTTCTAGTTGCAAAATATCACAGGGCTAAGTTTAAGTACATGAAATAAAATGTGAATCAACAGCAACCTTTTTCTATTAAAATACAATAAATACAGTTGTCTTAATGGTAGATATCATAAAACTACTTTTTGTGTTTACAACTCGATTGTGTCACTCAAGGAAACAGATACTGAGGTGGGTTCAAGCTCCCAAGTTTTTAGTTTCTTCTATATTTTTAATTTAAAATATAAGTACTCAGTCAAAATAATTTAAAATAAGAATTACTCAGTTTTGCTTTAAAATTCTGCCTACCATAATCACATTCAGTTTTCCCATTTATTTAAATTCATTTGGCTTGGATAAGGCAATGGCATCTTAGTTCTGACTCTCTCCTATAAGCTAAATGAGGCCAATAGCAATGTTTTCCTTGGAACTATCCTTGGAAGTTTTTTAGGCCACTAAAACTGCATAATCTGAATATCTCACTTCATGTATTCAAGCTCAGTAATCTTGACCATGCTTCTTTTATAAATAATTTTACATGATAACCAATCTTCTGAAATTAAAGAATGTATCTCATATAATGCCACTTTCCCTCTCCTACTATTGTGTCCTTCATGCTAAGCTATATAGTTAGGACTCATATAAACAGTTAAAATAAATAGAAAATGTGGAATAAATTCCTATTGTACACTAATTGCAATAATTATCTTTTTTTTCCCTTTTATGTTATTTGCAATATTTATTACCTTTTTCCTTTTAAATTTCCATCTGGGGTTGAGAACATGTAATCTACTTGCTATTGGAAATGGCAGAAATTTTGATGTATTCATAAGATGTGTTTGTCATGCTATATTTTGTGTTGGAGGGGAAAAATGTACAACTGCAGCATTGTAGATTGCAGAAAATATAAAGTGCCAGTGATTAAAGAAGCCTCCTGGTACATTAAGAGCAGGCTTATAGAAAATAATTTATATAAATAAATTGACTGAGTAACATTCTGAGTTGGTGTAAATTTAATGTCGAGGGGCACGACGAGAATTAGGAAGTGTAAAACACATGGCAGTTAAGCAAACCAGTGGCACCACAACGACTCTGGTTCCTGTGGCAGCAACAAGACTCCTTCCAACAACCTTCAATCTTTCTCATAAGCTGCTGTGTAAGAGTCATAACATATTTCTGTGAAGCTACTGTCTGTTTGACTGCTTCCCTTCCAGGGAACAATCTGTACCCGGGTGTTTTTGGTGTTCACTGTTTTAGTACTTCAGCCTGCTTACATCAGGGTAGAAGGCAGGAGCTGTATTAGGAGTGATAAATTCTCATCATTCATATCGTTGCCTTCCTGAGTTTTATATCTATAGTTTGAACATGGTGTTGCCAGAGAGCCTGTGTGCTCTCACCTCCCCCTGAGACAGTGGGTGTGATGGATGTGTGGTGTATCTCATTACTGGTCAGCATCTTGCAAACTGGATCTGTAGGAGGAGGAGAGAGACAGGACATGAAACTAAGGAGTTGTTTAGAAGTTACATTGTGTTTGTTGGCTGTGACTTTTTTTAACTTTAAAAAAAAACATGTTGTTTTTATTGACAAAATTTGTTTCTTGGACAATCTGTCAAAGTAGAAGATAGGCTAAAAGGGCTTGTTTACTGATGGATTTATTCAGAAATAGCTGCAAGTGGTTTCATGTCCTTCTAATGTGACATTGGTTTCTGAAATAGTCAGAGTCACAGGTAGCACTGTTTAAGAATAGCTTTGATGATTAATAGTCTGCTTTGATCCAAGATAATTTTCTAGTGTTAATGAGCACTCAAAAATCATTGTAATTAATATACTTCATTTTTGTGTGTAATGACTTGTCATTAAACAGTTATACATTGGTAAATAAATACAATAAATTCCCCTTTTTTAATATATTGTTGAAAGGCCAAGGAATGTCTTTGAGTCATTGCATAGTTTCCACATTTGGGACCACTCGCTATTGTGAACAATTGTTCCAGGATCATGTATAATGAGGAGTCATGCCAAATTTTTAATCATGGCAGTAAACTATTACAGATTGTAAAACACACATTTTCTTAGTAGAGTGGCTTCTTTTATTTGACATTATTTCACCTTTCAGAATGCTTAAAATAGAACTTTATGATTCCTGGCCACCTGTTAATTAAATCACATTTGGAGTTAATAAATTTCTGAGAATTTTGATATCCATTGTGAGTGTAGTTAGATACGAACTAGGTGGCTGAGCGTATGATAGACAAGCATTTATATCAGCTGTTTATATAATCAAGTATCAGTAAAATTCAAATGTTCCATTGTGAAATAAATACACTGTCATTTCAGCTAAGAGGCTGTTCTTTCTGGTCTCACTTCAGTATAGTCCATTCCTTGAGTGCCTCTTAACATTTAATTTACACCAACTCTGAATGTTACCTAATCAATTTATTTACATAAATTACTTTGTATAAGCCAATTCTTAATGTGCTGAGAAGCTCTGTTCTTACATCATAATATCTGTTGCAATCTATAGTGGTGCTGTTCCTCCTCTAACAAAAAATATATCAGGATATCTGCACCTTGTAAGTATACCAAAATGCCTACGGTTTCCAATAACAAGTGAGTGGAGCTTATGAAAAATAGCAGTACATTGAGCTTGGATTGTATGGTTTGGATTTGGTCAAGATCTACTATTATATTTATTTAAAAATCAGTGACAGTAATCAGTGAAAACCCTTAGTTAACACCACTGCTCTTGAGTGTTGAGGTATTTCAACACTTCATACTTCTGATAATATAAGTAAAAGTCTACAAATATATTTTGAATGTATGTTTTAACTCGATCCCCAAACTAGTCATGTTTATGGTCTTATCCAATATAATCATGATATATTTTTTTTATTTGCTATTACCAATAAAATCTAAAGACCACTAATTGTACTTCATGCTATTGGAGTGTCATAATGTAAATGAACTTCACATACCAAGTATATCTAAAATATCCTGATTCTTAGCTCATATAGCTTAATCTATTTAGTGAATCATCTCTGCTATTCATCAGCAAAATAAAGTTGCCTAACTTGCTGGTTCCCTGCAGATCACATACAACAGATGGTATAAATAATGACAAAGCAAAACATGAAGAAGCAAATAATGAGCATAAATTCTGCACCAAAAAAGAAAAAAAAGGAAAAAAAGAGAAGAAAGTCTGCATCAACAGAAATTCAGGTCTTATTGAAAATTGCTCCAAAACTCAAATATATCAAAATTATATCGATATCAAGGTTAGGTTTTTAAACTAATCTTTCTGACTGATAGTAGTTCCTTTGTAACAATTAAGTGTTATTTTTGCTATGGGAATATAAAAAATAATTTGAATTTCTTGGTGAGATCAGCTGTTTTAAAAGACTCTTTCTCAGCATATTGATATAATCAGAGCTATAAATTCAACCAAAACCTAAGTTCATCAATTAGAAATTAGTAGTTATCATGAGACATTCTCATTTCTGCTGATATAGTTAAATTAATTGAAACTAATTATTTCAAATGCTTTTAGTTTTCAGTGTGTGAATATATCCAAAAGTGCACACACATATGTATATATATACATGCATGTAAAATATATTTTTAGCTAGGAATGGATCAAGAGAGATGGGTTTTTAATATGCAGCTTGACCTTCCCTTTTCTGGAGCATTGCTTCAACAAATTAATTTTTATTTTATTTTTTGTCATTCTATACCTAAATCTTTGCTTACATATAAGGCTACCCAGAGTAACAGCAAATAGCAAAATATATTTCCAAGTCTGAGGGCTACTACAGTTTAGGTAATAGTAGGGTAAAATGAAGCATACACTTATTAATACAAGCCTTAACTACCTCAAGATCTGTAGAAAGGTTTTGTGATGAGTAGAACTATAGTGCTGTGTGGGAATTGCCTCAAAAAGGCATACAGGGAGAGCACAGCTGGAGATTCAGTTTGTCCTTCTATTAAAGGACCAGATGAGAAGCCTCTGGTACTGTTTAAAACTGAAAGCAAGCATGCCTCTATACTTAGTTTAGCAACAATAATCCTTATAGGCTGACTTAATTTTGATTGTGTTAATTTTCCTCCAGAGAGATGCATTATATTGTCACATATCAGAACTAAGAGACTACAGTGGATAAAGGGTGTTCCAACTTTTCTCACTAGAAGAAATAACTTAGCACAGAACATATGTTGCTCCTAAAGACTTTTGTGGCAGTGAAAATATGGAAGAAATTATTTGAAAAAGAATCTTTCAAATTCTTATTTATTGTTGCCGACAGCAGAGTTTTCTCAGCCCTGTTTGTAATTGTATGACTGGGACTATTTTAGGATGGAATTTAAATGGATGGACCTTCTAACAGCTGGCTTCTTCCCTATCTGAAATTTTCTGTAGAGCTATGTGTTCTCATAATAACTTACAATCTCTCCAGATGAAACTGTTCTTTAACCTTGACCGTCAAGTAAATCCAGTCTTACCTAATTATTTTAACTGGATAAGGAAAGCATCCATTATTCTGCTTCTTTGCAATGGCTCTATTGTTTTCTTACACCACATGAACTGTGCTAAAAATATCCAGTAGAGAAAAGAAGATTCCCACTACACTTGCCTCCCTGAGACATGTTAATTTCTCTTCTCCTGCCCCCTATTGCCCTTTCATGCATATTTGAAATGCTTCTGATGATTAATTTTTTGAGTATTTCTTAAAATAATGATTTTCTAATTGTGTGAAAACTTGTTCATACAAAATGATGACAGCTTTAGTTGACTGCTCACAAATTATTCTCCCTCTGTTATGCAGCTGGAACTCTTGAACAGGAGAACCCAATGTGATTGAGGAAAAATATAACTATAAATAAATAAATAATTAGTGGTAGATATTTATATGAATCTGTGATTTATGGCTAATATTTTGACCCCATTCAGTCTGTTTTCCCTGAATGATTGTGCAACCAAGTGACTTGGTACCTTTCTTTTTAAAAAAAATCCAGGCATATTGGGAATCTTCTCTTTTACAGTCTGTTGAAAAATTATAGACCCTCTTGTATAGGTGTTAGGGTATTGGTTAAAAGTAACAAATGCTATTTTCAAGTACCTATGTCATTCTTTAACACAAACACCCTGTGACAAGGAACAGTTTGTAGAATGGGAAGAAGCCCTCCTAAAAAAAAAGAAGAGTGGCTCATTATTCTTTGCGCAAATACAAACCCCAAAACGATACGGGGACGTGCATGTATATGTGTGAACCACCCCTATAAGTGACAGGCATTCTATGTAAAACACTTTCCCAGAGTTCTAACTTTCATGCAAGCAACAAAATTACAAAATACATATACAGTTTTAGGTGGGATTAAAGATGCCCATGCAATTAGTGGTTGTACCAAAATGTTTATTGAGCACAGTGGCTCAATGCAAATATATTACACAGTGTATTCCACTCAAGGATAGAATTATGCATTTTATAACAAATATCTAAACTATTCCTGGGGAAAATTTACAAAATTGTCTTTACAGAGCTATGAAAGTCAGAGATCAGATTGCAGTTATTGCAATTCACACCACTGCACACATTATGCAAAGTGAGATAAACATTTCTGTATATTTCCCTTACTCTCAATCAAGAAGTAGCTTACCTCATGAAAACAAAAATGGAATCTTCATGCACTATAGAGCATGATTTAGTTTTATTGAGAGTCAAAAGACCCTTTCTTATTTGCCTTCTTGTCCCCATCCTCTCCAAGATATTTTTACCTGTTACTTGCTTTTCATGTGTGCACTAATGTTTCTCGGAGCTTCATAGGTTATGTCTGAACTAAGTAATTGACAATTGATTTAGAAGTGCACTTTAACATATTAAACCTTTAAGGGACCAGCTTTCTTACCATACCACTGATTACCAGATTTTCTGAAAATAAGGCTGTATTGGGTCTGTTTAAAAGACAGAGTTAATTTTCCCCATAGCAGGACTCACAGTGCTGTGCTTTGCATTGTTTTCTAGAAAGGTGTTGTTAACACTCCAGTATTTTGGCTACCCCTGAGCAGCACTGGCACAGCATCAGCACTCCCTCTCCAACATTCTGCACCACCAGCAGAAGGCTGGGTTGGGCAATATCATGGGAGGGGACACAACCAGGACAGCTGACCCAAAGGGACAAAAGGGATATTCCAAAGCATGTTAAATCAGGTCAGATATAAAAGCAAAAAAAAAGGAGGAGGAATAAAGTGGCATTTGTTATTTGCAACAGTAGTCTTCTACAGTGACTAATAGGCATGCTGAAGACCTGTTCCTGGGAGGTGACTGGACATTGTTTGCTGATGGGAAGTAGAGAATAAAACCTTTGCTGTTTTTTCTGCTTGTGCGCACAGAGCCTTTTGCTTTTGCTTTCATAAGTGGCCTTATCTCAACCTATGAGGCTTCTTTCCATCTCATTTTCTCTCCCCTGACCAAGGGAGAATGATAGAGCCTCTTAGTGGGCACCTGGCAGCCAGCCAAGGTCAACCCACCATGTAAAGCTTACAGTATCTATATCATGTTTAGAAAGAGTCAGGCTCAGGACATCTGTTGGATATAGACTGTACTCTGTCCATTCCCGTGGCAGCCAGGTGCAGTGAGACAACTTAAGAAAACATTTAAGTGTGGCCAATTACAGATTCAGTATCTCAAGAGTACTTTGGTTCTGGGACAAAGATAACAAATCAGTGTATGCTTTCTTGTAAACAGTAAATGTGGTGAATGAATCTGGACTGGAAAAGAAGTTCCCAGCTACATATAACTGCACAATAGAATATAATAGATTTAATGACCTAGTAAAAAATATCCCTATGGTCTATCTTGAAGTAACTCTATTAGACTTGCTCCCCAGTGTCACTACTCTTCCTGTACTGAGAAACCAAAACTGGGCATGAGACTCTAGACGTGGTCACAAACGCCAGATATAGAGGATTTAGATCTGCTGGGTATATTCTTACTAACACATCCCACTCTTCAACAAACATCTACTGCTACAAAGCTGCCCTGTTGATTAGTGTTCAAACTTTTTACCCCAGGATCTCCTTTTTTTTTTTTTTCCTTTTTTCTGCAAAACATTTCTGTCCAATGAGTCCCAGACAATACTGCTGCATATGGCTATTTCATTCAAGGTTTAGGAATTACTATTTATTTTTGTTGAACTTCCTGAATTACTGTCAGTCCCAGTCAGTTAAAGCCTCACTGAACAGCAACCCTATTGTTAGGCATGTTATCTTCTTCCTCTACATTTGGTTTCATCCACAGACTTGGTGGGAGTGTGTTTTTTTATCATGCAGATAGCTAGTGAAGATATGGAATGGTAAGAGCCCCAGTACTTGCCTGTGAGGAAAGCCTCTAGCAACCATCTGGCAAGTGAATTTCAAACTGCAGCTCATTACCCTTGGATTCTTGTAATCCAACCAGTTTTCCATGCATCCTGTAGTCTGATCTGTTTTACGAGCATCTGTAGTCTGTGAGTCCAGTTCATATCTCTTTAGGTTGGCTACAAGGATACAATTGGAAACAATGCAAAAATCATGACAAAGTCTGGGCAAATAACATGCCCTGACCATCAATTCATTTATCAGTGAGGGAAATCAGTTAGGTGTAATTTTACCTTTGTAAATCCATTGTGTTTTTTCCCAATCATGTTGTCATTCATATGCCTATGAATGACTTCCATATGCAGATTTCTCCATAATTTTCCAGGAGACTGCAGTGAGGCTGACTAGCCCCTAATGTCCCAAATTCTTTTCCTTGCTATTTGAATAATGATGTGACACTTTCCATTCTCTAGTCACAAAGGCCTTGTCTGGATCACGCAGGTTTTGAAAGGTGATTTTGGCTAAGCTTCCTCACCAACATCAGGTTATTCCATGCAGTTTCATGAATTGTTGTAAAAAAAATTTATTTGCTTGATTGATCATAAACTAATCTATTCCTACAATAGGCAGTAGCTCAGTCTTCCAGGCTCCTCTGAAAAGCCAAAGGGCATACCTTATCAACAAAAGGTCTTTGCAAACAAGTCTTTGAACAGTGCAAACCCTTATCACAAGACCCCTCTAGTTTTCCCATCAGTATACTTATAATTTTATTATTTTTGCCATTCATATTCCCTGCCTGTTTCAATTGCAGCAATTCCATGTCAAACCAATATTTTTAATCTTTTTTTTCCTGATTACAAGGCTGCTTTCAGTCAGCTAAAGAAGACTGCATCTTATTTTACCTCTTGATCAGGGTTTCTGGTAGCAGAAACCCATCACATCAGCTTCCTCACTAGCCTTTGATCCCAACCTGTAAACCCTCAGCTTGCTTGTGAACCATCTCATGGCAAAGCTCCACACATTCAAGCTGCTCTTTTGAATAGAGCACAGTTTGTCTTCCTGTCGTTCCCAACCTGTGCTTCTTAAAGGACCTGTTCCCACCCATTGCACTGCCCCAGCAGTGTGAACTATCCCACCATCCGTTAGTCTGCAGCTGCTCACAACTTCTAATTCCTCTGTTTTGTTTTTTTTTCTCTGTTTGGTTGTTTTGTTTTTTTTCCTCATGTTGGAGAAATTTGTGTCTAAGCACTTTGGATGAGTTCCCAGTAGTGGTGTTTTTTAGGGATAGTGGAAGAATTTTTTTTAATTGTGCTCTTTCCCAGAATCCTTGCTCCCTATTAGGCCACTTCTTTTGGGGTTTGGTCTTCATCTTGAAAACTCATGTATAAATGCTGTGTTTACAAAATTCTGTTGTCCCACTTCATCAGATGGAGACAACCATTCCTTATTCCTAAGAGACGGTCCAGGGGTCATAGGTACACAAACCCTGTATAGGATACAAGCCACAGAGGCCGGTATTGGCACACAGTGTACATTTACTTCTACCTGAGCCTTTCCCCTTCACTGGACATATTGAGAAGACATCACTTGAACTTTTTAGGGTTGCCTCCTCTTGATAAGGGTTTTTTTTTCCTGGTTATCAGTGCTCACAGGGGTAACTAGCAAAAGTTTATAATCTAGGGGCTGGCTGAGCCTCTGCTATATTTCTACAAAATCCTGGATGCAGAATGCACTTCAAATCTTCTTAGAAACAAGTAATAGGTGAAGAGATAAGGATATGGAGCTGGCATCCCCAGTACTAGTTCTTTGAGGTTTGTTGAGTGGAGAAAAATTTATGATTATACTTTGTGACATTTGGACAGTATCTTGATGCTTCAGCACCAACTACTCTGACAACAGAAACAATGATGTGCTTTCTTCAGTGATATTTTTACCATCATGAATCTTTCTAGCACCTTAAAGTCAGGCAATTGTGAAGAAATGGGAATAACCATATGACAGAAGAGACAAGAAGTGATATGAAATGACAAATTGAAGAATATGGGAGGCAAGAGAACAGAATTGAATGAAAGCAAGGATCCTTTTGGAAGGTGCTGTTAGGGCTGAAAATGATTTAGTGTAGTAATAGATATGGCATGAGTAGAGAAATTAGATGTAAAACATAGGACAGGTCTTGAAATACTGGAACTAGGTTTCAGAGACTAGAATTTTGTCCAAAGCGGAACAGAAAGATTTACAGAATAAGAGACCTGGGGCAAAGGTTGTAACAAAATGTAGAAAAAGAGAAAAAAATAAATCCAGAGTGAACAAGGGAACAAATAAGTGGAGTTTTAGGGCCTGTAATGCATCTGGTCAGATTGCAGTAAGAAATAGGTGTAGAGAATGAGAGGGAAAGAAGCTGTGAAATCATACAATACAAAAAATACCTGGTAAGACAGCAAAATGAGAGAGATGTCACAGTCTGATGTGACAGCGGAGGCCCATGGCAAAAGGGACATAGCTTTTACAGATGGTTTCCAAGTTAGAAGAAAAAAAACATAAATTCAGAAAGTAAAAGTGAAAGATGAGAGGTTTTTTATGTTTATCTCAAAAATGCATGGACTGGGAAGAATTCTGACCACTTCCTTATTTTTCTTTTCTTGCTTCTATTTATGTTAATGGCTTTTGTACCCTCTTGTTTTGGTTCTCTTTCTAAGAGCCTTTCCACTTATGCTAGTTCCTCCCGTTCTCTGAAAATGACTGAAACTGTTGAAAATACAGCCAGCATGAGCAATTCCTTTCTAACAATGCCAATGGCAAGTGAACATTCCTTCCTATGAACAAGTTTGTTTCCCTGACCCATCAAAATATGTTACTGAATTTATTTTGGGCCAGCTAGCCTGCCCCTTTCCTCTTTTCCCCCTCTGGTTTGCTCTGCACATCCTTGAAGACACTGTTCTTCTTAATAGATGGTAATTTTGTCCTGCAGCTTGTCCAGACCTGGATGAGGGCAGCAATCCCTCCGGCTACCTGCGGTGCTTTTGGCTTCCAATGCTGACTGAAAACAATGGTAAAAGAAATTATCTATATTTTGAGTTTGTTGGTTTTTTTTCTTTTTTTTTCCTGCTGTAGTTGTAATATTTCAATTTTCAGTTTAAGGTTTGGGGATGATATGAAAGAATGTATCTTTAAACAATTTCATAGTGTTTTGGGGGGTACAAATTTTTAGGTTATAGTCTGTGAACTTGGTGGTCAGAAAACACAGTGAATATAAACATTTCCAAAGGAAGATGGGCCTACTAGAAGCTATTCTAACATCCTGCCATGGCACTGAGTCACTGCCAGCACTGCCTGTCCTTGCCCACCCTTTGGGACCTCCCACCTGCCCATGTGTACTAGTTTGCAAACAAACCAGAGAGATCCCAAGTCAGAACTACAATTTAATAACAAAATTAAGATAAAGGCAATAATACAGAAACCCTGGCTTAAACTGCCAGAGGCAGGATACAACCTGACACCCTGTTGGTTGGTCAGGGTGGTGGTAGCAAACCAATTAAATGGTGTCTGGAGTCCCATTGAAATGATAGATGTGGTTCTGTTGAAGCAGTAATCCTGTAGAAGGGTCTGGTCTTCCTCTGGAGAATCCAGTGGATAAAGCTGTTTGTGCTGTTCTAAACCTCAGATTATATCCAGGTCAGAATGCTCGGTTCCTCCCCCTGGGCAGAGCATCTCACAATGGGATGATGTAATTTTATGAGCCACACGGTGAGACTCAATGGTCCATGAGCAGAAGACAGCCCCTGGAGGGAGTTTTCAGTGATGTGTCATGGATGAGATAAAGAACACTGCCCCACCTGGTTTAACAGCTTATGGAGATGGTGATAGAATACATATTTTTGGTTATATTGTAATCTAAGACACCATGGCTCAGGACCCCCTCTCAGCCCTAGAGTCAATCAGCTCCTGCCTCAGCAGTGCCACAGTACAGTTGGTGTCCAGATGCCCACAGCCTGACCCTGCCTGGCCATGGACCCTGCCAGCCAGGCCTACCTGCAGGTCAATGTCCTGGCCCTGCCTTGTCCCATTCCTGTCCCCAGGAGGTGTCTTATGCCTGGGACTAAAGCTGCTCCTGGTTTCTGCTGTCTGCCTGCTCCAGGTGAACCACATGGGGACCACTCCAGTCCTGGAGTCCTCCAGGCCCTGGGAGCCATAAGCCTCCTCAGCACCCTGCCACACTCCTGAGTTTAGGAAAAGTACCAAAATAATCTCAGGTATTGTCTGTATAATGCTTGTTTCAACCTGCACAGAAAAAAACACTCTCCCATCTCTGTTGCCAGCACTTGGCTACCCATATTTTTACACTGGAAATTGTGACTCATTTCCTCAAGAAGAAATTTTGGAAGTATTGGATACTATTAAACCATCCAGTGCATTTATCTGGGGTGTGGCCTAACCTGTTCACCAGCATCAAAGAGAGCATCCAGAAGTAGATGCAGCAGGGGAACAAGGTGTATATGGTGAGTTTCCAGTCTTTAAAGTGTGGGCAACTGGCAGGTACCCTAAGCATCCTGTGGGGAACTGGCAGGTACACCAGGGCTGAAGCTGTCCACAAGTGATCAAGCTTTATTCACTCATAAATTATTGTTTAGATTTTGCTGTTTAAGAAAGTGGGAATTAATTTTTTCCCATGGAGCATTGTTCAGCTACAATTTGCATTCATCCCTCCAGAGTTTGGAACATTGATTTATTGATTTGAGTGCCTTTTTAAACAATTAATTGATTAATATAAAGCCTTACTATGCTGAAACAGCACCTGATTCTGTTATTATTCAGTTCAGATGGGATTTATTTGCCTTTAACTGGAGAAAGTCAGGCCTAGGTACAGCGAATTGGTGTTTTTCTGTTCACTGCTGCTGAAATGTCACCATTCTGTAATTGGATTTATATAAATTTTAAGGTCATTTGATCATCTTGCCAGACTGTATAGTATAGTTTATTGGGTTAGGAACTCCATTTATCCAGTAACCCAATTCCTGAGATAATAATTTGTCTATGTATTAAAGTACATGTTTCAGAAAAAAACATTATTATAATTATCTCTTCAGTAGGTGGCAGTGCTGGGATTAAAACTGTTGCTGCTCGACTAATATGCAAATTTCTTCCTGTTGGGATTTAGGTCTAAAAATGTTTTCAGGGTATTCTCATCTTCAAATTTGGGCTCTACTTTGCTTGGAATTCTGAAACTGTAGGAAGATTTATTTCTGCTGGCTGAGAAAGCATAGAAAAATAGATCAAGTACAAGTGCAGTCAGTTAGCTCCAGAGGTATGCATGAACAAGATAAAGTCGTGGAAAACATGTACCTGTAAAGCTCTAAAAGATATAGTTTCTCCAGTGCACATCCATTTCAACTGCTCGCAGTAAAATGATGTTGCTAGCTGAAATGTTATAGAGTTAATTTCTGAATAAACAAATATTCAGAAATCTGAATCTGTATTCAGATTTCAGTTTTACACTTTTTGAACTTTATCAGAATCACTGTGGCATCCTCACATTGAGGAGAACTTCTCTATATATAGTACCATAAAGGACTCAATTACTGGGATCTTGTGACTTCATAATCCATTCCTTAAACTATGATGAAGAACATTTTTCAATGTTTTTTGATGTTTTTCAATGTTCAGTGTTTCATTTTTCAATACAAATTAGGAAGTTCTGATTCCCGATGATGTTTAAAATATAGATCTGTGTCACAAAAAAAAGGTTTTTTTAAACAAGATAATTTCTCAGAAGACTTTAGCCAGGAATCTTTTTAAAGGTCATACATCTTAATGGCACACATTAAGTAGTCCTTGTGGAATATTGTTCAGGAATACACAATAAACAGCAAGAATTCCCCATATCATTGGGATTTTGAGAGAAAGAAGGCTTCTCTTGGATTAGAGCTGGACTGCACCTGTGTGGAAAACAAAGGATGGTTTATGGTGGCAATTAAAATGTGTGGCAGCTGCATATCATTGTTTGTCCATTGGGAAAGAAGGATGGAGAGGAATCTCACAGCTACATGGAAAGCAGTGCAGAGTAATGTATTCCAGATCACACACTGGAAGAGGTGATATTAAATCTATGAGCAGCTACGAATTCGCACTTATCTTGGTGCTGATGACTTGTATTGACCCAGTACTTCAGAGAGGCTATGATGGGAGCACCTATGTAGAAAGCATCTTCTCTTTAAACACAGCCCCAAAGAAGGGGAATTTGGTAATTTTAAATAATAGTAAAGTGTCTGTGGGAGATCTGGATTGATCCTATCCGATGGGGAAAAGATATATTTATCACAACAAAGGAAAAAGAACAAAACAAGAAACAAACCTGCTAGCATTTTTCAACAGTAAGCAAGTGGAATTCACTTCTCCTAGATGAATAAAAGTCAGATAACTTGTAAATTCTTTTGACAGAAAATGAAAAAAAAAAGTTTTAATTAAAAAGAATAAAACAATATTGACATTTAGAATGGTTTGTTTTCTAAGAAATCTGAAAAAAATTGTTTTACTTGTAGGTAAAGCATTTTCAAAAGGGAACTGAAATATGTTCAAACACAACGAAGTTTAGAAAAAATTTAGAAAAGTTTAGAAAATGTATATTTGGGAGTAAGTGAAATTTGTATTCTGAAAATATTGAACCTCAATCAGCAAAGGGACCCCAAACTCCTGTTCTCTTTAGGGAGACTTGAAGACCCAAGTCCCTCTAAGATGATCTAGATTCCTGAGTGTACTACAGATTACTTTTTTGCACCCAAGGATTCAGGAGTCCAGTCCCTAGAATCAATTAACCAGTTTATGTCATATCTATGGCACTGTGGTGTCTACTAAACCTCTAAGTCCATAGATATATCAGATTTCACAGCAATGACTCAGGAATCATTTTTATCAAACTAAGTCAGGGTGTTTCAGTCTTCACAGAGTAGTTGCATTGGCTTACACTGGTTCAGAATAAGTTTTGTTTTAGATGAGACTTTACTGTCAGAAACCAAACAAGAAAACGTGAGTGTGACAACTTAACTGTTTATAGTTAGTAAATAGATACATAGAAAATCACTTTTTGTATAGTAAAGAAGAAGAAAATGGTGCCATTACCTTTGACTTCATTCTTTGTCTGCATTCACTATGGGCAAGGTTCATAATTAATCTTTTTGGAAAATTATTCCACAACTATGTAATTTCATACTTGAATTTTACCTTATTAGAAGATATATTAAAGTAATTGAAAAAAGAGAATTTGCTATCTACTTTAAACTCACATTCTACAAAGAATTGTACAAACCAGAATGCAATGGAAGAGAGAATTCTTGAAAGAAATATGCTAACCTTTTCTAAGACAAGAGATGTCACTTTGAACTCAAAAGGTATTACAATTCTCTCAAAAGAAGAAAAGTAGCCTTCTAAATCCTATTTGTAAAATGAAAAGAAGTTGTTAGAAGTGTTTCCATTGGCTGTAATAAAGTCTTGTTCTTTTCAATATAAGTAGTGATTTCAGATCTGCTGGTACATAGGTCAGCTGCCTACTGCTCCAGCAGAGTAAGAAGCAAAACCTGATGCTTTTTAAGCTCTGGAATTTTCACTGTGTCATGCAGTGAGGGGATAAGTTTTGCCTTTTAGCAAGAGTATGTCCCTCTTAACTCATGGATGACCTGAGGCCTTTTGAGACACAGACACCATTGTCGAGTTACAGCTTCTCTGCAGCATCCGTTAAACATCTTGTCCTAATGGCAACTCCACCTCCTCAGAAGCCATTGGCCAGAGTAATTCTACCTAATTCAAATTTCAAGGGCCTCCTGAAACCAGAGAAAATGAGCCTGCACATGTTAATGCTGAGTTTGCCAACATCAATTTAGCAGCAGGATAACTCCATGGATTTTCAAGCTTCTGGGAAAGAAAAATGTCTCTCTTTTCCTAAATACGTACATTTTTTTGAATAGAAAATCTTCTAACACAGTTTTATTCTCTTTTGTTACTCTTCTTCACTGACTAGAACATTGGCAAAAGGAAACCAAAAGAGAATTCTTTAAACTGAGCATTGACTTGAAAAGATTGAGAATTATTTCAAAGATTCCTTTTCCATATGGCTCTGTCTTTTTGGGAATTAACTTTCTTTTAAACTCTCTTTTCTACCTTCCTATTAAGAGAACACGCCAAAAGAATACTGTACTTTATTGAATTAACAACCCCACAGGCACCTGTGTCTATTTTGATCTCAATTATATTCCTAAATAACAATAGTGAAAAGTCTACTAAGATCTTTTTCCTGGTGTCTAGTTTCTTAAATTCAAAAGGGCACTGTTTTACTCTCTTAGCATTTTTTTACTCTCAAACAGTCTCAAGCTAGTCACTGTAGCTTTATAAACCAAATGCCAAAACCACTTTAACCAAGACCTGTGATACATTCCCTGCCTAAAGGAACTGCATTATTTTAAAACCATAACTGTATCAGAGAATGATATTGTTTGTTGAGCTGTTTGGGGGTGACTTGGGGGCAAACTAGGAGCTGAAGTTCAGCTGAAATTATTTTATTCGGTCAAATTTTCTGATGTAAATCTGTAGAGGTAATTTGGAGCTAGTAGCTCTGCAGACTGCTGAAGCATTTATAACTCAGGGATGATTAAGTTCCATGTTATCATTGTTAAGATATCTGAAATGAAAGAATTCCATCTTGGTGCAAGGGTCCATTTAAAAATAATGCCTACAGCAGTTATGAAGCACTTGTTTATTTTAATTATTTTTATATTTTTCTGCTAAAACAGCTTTCTAAGAAAAAAAGTAAAAAAAAAAATCCACAACAGAACACCAATTTGAGTATGCCTTGATGAAAATATCATCTGTCTCATGAAGCCTAATTCTCATGCTGGTATGCTGTATTACCATTGGTGGTAATGGTGGAAATGGTTTCTGTGAAAAAGGCTACCTGGCAGAGGCAACCTACAGTGATAATTGTATGAAACAGATTGTAGCAGGAAGGCTTGTGCTTTGGGGAGCAGGAGGCTGAAGGTCAGGCACTCCTGCTCATTTATGGCAGTCAGCTGATGTGAATTAAATGAGATTCAAATCATGCAAAGCCTCTCCAGAAGTAAATTCCAGGAGAAAAACTGAAATTTTTGTACCCTTTGTTGTGCTTTGAATGGCATTTTGGATTAGGCAGAGACAGAAAAAAAAATGTCTATGGATCATGGTTTGTTTGGGGAACTAGTTTTGTTCTGGTTTTTGCTTTATTCTTGCTTGTATCTGGAAATTCAGTTGTGCCTGAGAACATACCCTAGAAGAGAAATGTGCTTCACTCTTTCTTAAGCTATGGAAGCCAAAGTTTGAGCCATGCACTGTCACAGGAAGATCCTAGAAATAAAATCGTACAAGAGAAAACGCAGGGCCCTTGGAAATTCCAAACCTGATAGCAAAACTAAAAATCAAAATGCAGCTTTATAGACACAAATACTGCTTCTTTTTAAATACCCAAATCTCAACATTAACTTAAAGATTCACCATCTCTTTGCAGAGTCTGAATGAGCTACACAGAATTTGACCTGAATAGTGAAAAAACAGAGCACACTATTTCATATTGGAAAAGGTAACTGCATGTATTCCAATTAAAATTTCCAGATGAGATTGGTGCTCCCTTTGTTCTATGCCAGGATGCCAGTGTAAACTTGTGTCAACTGTAAAATATATAGTTCCTTCTAAGGAGGAAAACCCCAAGACAGCTAAAGGATAGCACATGTAGGGGTAGTGCATGTCCTAATGCAACAAATGGTAAGAACATAAGTTACTTAACACTTATCAAAAAGGAGTATAAATAGAATTTTTTAAAATATCTGAAAATATGTACCAATTTCAGTTTTTGTTACATGTGACTACATTGTTGAAGGTGGTTGTGTTTTCCTGCTTGTTAGCTGCGGTTCAGTAAATCATGAAAATGTGCACTGTCAAATCCAAAATCTCAAATAGCAAAAAGGTGTTGTCAGCAGTTGCAATTCTTTTTTCACTTGATCGATAAACTGTAAGTAATACAGTTCTTATATCTGAAAGGCATGCACAACACAGACATACGAATACATAATACCTGTTTTTGTTACTAAGATACCAGCATTTGTTCTTAAATGTGCCAGAACCCTAGCAAAGATGATAATATATATTTGTGACAACAGGCAGGAGCCTGCTCTGAGCTGCTGACCAATAATGAGTTAATGCTGTACTCAGCTAGCTAGGTTGAAGCTGTGAATAGTTAAATAATGAAGCTATGGGAAAGGCCCACCCAATGAGAAAGTCAGACAAAAGGTTGTAAATCTGAATAAATGACTCCTTTAGAGTGAGTAGAAAAAAAATTAATTATATTAAAAAAATAAAACTAAAACAACCCAGCAAACAAAAAAACTTAAATAGACTTGAAAATGTTATGAGAATATTATTACTGTGTGGCTTTTTCTATGAAATTGTTTTGCATACTGCAGTTGAAAGCAGGGGAAGGTGAGAATTATGGTATTTATGATACTTTCCTATGCAAGTGTTTTCAATAACTGCAGTCTTAGAATGGTGATTTACTGTGATCTGCCTGCTTTATTTTTTCCAAATGTTTTTTTGTTTGTATTTAATCAGAAATTCTTTTACAAAAAGTTAAAAAGTGAAGGACAAGGCATTGCTCTTCTTTATGTTTGGTGTTTTTTAACCAAAACAACAGTTTTTATGTTTTCAAAATATTTGGCATAGTTAGAACTGTTCTCAAATGCTAGAAAGCCAGTGTTAATTTTATAATCTCTTTCCTTTCCTTAAGGAATTAAGCGTATCTTCCTGAATTACGACTTAGTCTGCCTATATGAGGTTTAGAACTAGAGATATGTTGATAAAAATTTCGTTACAAATGAGGGCATATTACCTAAAAACAATTTTTATGCTAAGATGTATCTTGGTATAATGATGGCACAAAATAATGAAGATGCTAGAAAAAATGTATGGAACTAGGTGCACTTATAGCTAAGAAAAATAAAATGGGAATTTAAGCCACTGCCTAACTACTTCCACTTCTGGAAATAATCCCTGGTGTCCTTACATACATTAATGATGATGGTGAACATGAAGGAAATATACGAGAAAGTCATAGGCCACAAAGAACAATTCTGTCAGAGTGATCAAAGGATCTCCTAGCAATCTTATCAGCATTACTAACATGAGAAACCATAGGATCAAAATCTAGGAATATTTGTTAGCTGCCAGGCCTTGCCAGACAAGAATAGAACAGAGAAAGATTAATCTTTACCTTCATTTTTTTATAATAAGCTGTTAGAGCATCCCTAACATGCTGCATGCAACACTCTTTACTTGGTTCTGTGTCTGAAGGGGAGTTTAGGAATTAAGGTTAAGGTGAGGTTTCTAGTTATTAGTTGAACTGTGACATTGATGACCAAAGTCCTCAGCTCTGGGGTTAGTAGAATTAGCTGTTTTCCAGATTCATGCAGAAATAAAAACTAGGCATGGCTTACTCATAGCTACCTGTGCTCTGGTTTCTCTCAGTAAGAAACCTGGGTACATGAGCTAGAGGAGACTTGTGCTCCAGAGAAATAGATGATCTGTTTGATTCCAGGGATCAGGATTTAAGAGTATGCCATGGAATGCTTTTTTCTGTCTAGTCTAAATTCCAGATTCCATGCCTTATATGCTTTAAAGAAACCACATTGTTGCTTACTCTGACCCTGCTGTGCTGTATGAACTCATTGAAGCTACTTTGGAGAGGTGGAGAAGGGAATTTTTGCACATAGATATGCAGGTTATTTCTTGGGACTTGTCAGCTTGTTCTGTAATTTTAAGCATTTGCTGTGTATGTGTAGAATTGCTGCCCATTTTCTTCAGAGAGTTGGCACAACTTCTAACTGGCAGGTGGCGCGTTATCTTCTGTGTTGGTTTTTTTGTTTTCAATATGCTGAACCTAAGTCAAATTCCCTTTTGAAGATGTTTTTAGTGTTTGGAAATGGACTATCTTGGGTTGTATGATGTTTCTTATTAATAGTTGTTGATTCTGTTGTAGTCTGCATTTTAAAGTTCCAGGAACACTAAGTTGGAACACATGAATGAAGGATAGTTTCTGCTTTGGAAAAGAGCTAAGTGCTAGAAACTTGTCTATGCTCACTTGTTCAGAGAGTGTGTGCAAATCTGGTGCTTTAATCCAAGTTACCTACTTCTGCATTCAGGAATAGACATAGATTTATGTTTATTATCTCTTGAAATGTGGTTTATCTTTTTCTACGTTAAAACCTGGCTTCATAAAACACTGAAGTGTACTCGTCTCTGCATGCCTTCTTTTGTCCATTCCATGTTGCTTCAGTAATGGAAAACATGTCAGAGGTCTTCACCAACACAACCATATCCCTTTTTTCTATTCTTTTGGAAACTGTGAATATGACAAGAAAACTTTATAAAGCAGTCTAGGCATCCTGATAAGTTACAGGAAGAACAACTGGTATCTCTATGACAGGTGTGGAAAAGTCAGGATAACACTATATAACTCCTGTCAAGTACTGTACATGTAATAAAGCCCTGATGTGTCTCAGACTGCCATTTTACATGTCTGTGGAATATGCAGAAAATCCCAACCTAGCTGTGACCCTCTGGTGCCTTACAAAGTTCATATTAAATAATAAGATTTTTCAGAAGTATGTTCAAATGAATTAAAAATGACTGCTAAAATACTTCTGGAAATAAAATGCTAGTAAACAAGCTATAATTTTTTGACTCATAACTGCTACCAAATACGACACAACTTAAACAGAACTCTCAAGAAAAATATAAAGTCTTGTTCAATATAAGAACTTGTTTGCTTTATGCAATACTCCGGGAATTCCAATGTTTATGATTTAAAATTCTTATAGCTTCAAGTATCATTAGGTAGAGGAGAGCCTCCTGTTCTTCTGATCCTTCCAGCGAGGCTTTTGAAGTGCTATGTGTGCTCTCATTTTAAACAAAGCAACATCACAATAGACATCAATTGTGATGCATTTAATGTCTGAATGTACCACTACTGCATGAAACACTTGGTCATTGTTAGCCTGTTCAAAACACAGAGCTGATGCAATTGATGGTGCACCTTGTTAGACAGGAACAGAACAGGTGTTATAATGGTAAGTAGTGGGAGCAGCTCTGAGTTAATATATATTCCTTTTGAGGAGAAATAAGTTAGTCCAGAGTAAAAATAATTGTTTATAAATCAGGAGGTTTTTTTCATTTATCTTAAAATTTTGTGAATTGTAAAGATTGTTTCTATGACTACCATTTCTGCGTGTATTTGGTTACATTGTATTGTAATTTACGGAACAAAAATGCAAGCCCCACCAGCAGTATTTGAATTAGAATGTAGCAGGTTTATAGCTTTGTTTGGCCTCAGGCACAAGTAATAAAATCCTAGCTTTAAGTACCTTTGGGGTTTGTGGAATGAAGATATCTGCATTATTGTAATAAAGTGTTCCTTGGTGTAATAAATATAACTGACAGAAGTGCATGACTTCCTTTATGAAAAATATGTTGATAACAATATAGTCTTTAAATACTGAAGAAAGTGACTATTAAAATTTTATGTTTCCAGTTAGAGACATCTGTTGAGCATTTAGGTGGTATTATCAGTTTACTGCTGGGTATGCCTAATAAGACTTTTAGTTTACAATTAAATTGAGAAATATCGATGAAAGAAGATATTAACCTTCTGATGATAGATATTTTTTAACAGTTAACATTTTAATTTTTCAATAGATATTTATGAACACAGGGTGATGGATTGGATCATAAGGAGTTTCTTTTGCCTTCTCCAGGAAGCTCTATGGGAATTTACATTTACAGTTTGATCAAAAGCCACTTCACTGTCATCTTTTCAAAAATGGACAAAATACTATAGATGTTCTAGTTCTTTCTTATTTTACCAATCTGTCCACTCAGTCTCCATTTATATTCTATCAACTATTCATTATACAGATGGCTTAGATGTACTGGTTAACTAAAATTGTTCCCAATACAGGGTAAAACAAATCCCAGATGGGCTATTGTTTCTGTTTGAGGCATGCTATTGTCTTTTCCAGCTGATGTCCCTGTCAAAAGCTTGATGTAACCCACTTCATTCACCACTGATTATTTAGATATAGATAGACCTCCTTTTTACTGAGTAGATGATTTTTTTNTTTTTCTTTTTTAAAGCACAGTTGGCAGAGGAGGAGATGATTTTATGTAGAAAGGATTGAATCCCTTCAGTCTTGTTTACCCTATATTAGTTAGAATATGCTGAATCAGTTTACAGAAGTTAATCTGGCTTTCAGTATTACATTGCTCAGATTGCAACTATGTCACTGTTAAAAGATTCAAACATTGATCTTTGAAGCCTTTCTTCTAGATTTTAAAGGGAACTATTTTATTTTCTGGATCCAGTGGACAACTTATCTGTTTTATTTATACATATAACTTTATAAAACTAGTGTGGTTTATTACCTC
>VXBU01009015.1:152686-197196 GCA_013400315.1 Bombycilla garrulus
TTCAAAAAAGTTGACACTACACAAGTATTCTAGGTGTTAATCTATTTCTTGAAAATCCTAGGTGAACATTCCTGTCTGAAACTTCTTACTTCCCCCACCCCCAAACTTGGTGCAGTTCTGAGAAGGAAGTGTGAGGCTGGGGGTGATCTCCTCATACAAAATACTTTACTAGATCTTGCAGTCTCAGCTTCCAAAAGAGGTGACAGTTCTGCTGCCTTAGATATCTGTGAGGCACACTGATAAGTCTCCAGAAGCAAACAGCATAAGCTTGTTGCTTTGTCTTGTGGAGGCTTTCTCTGTTTGTCTGATCTGTTGCTATTGAGTTAATCCTATTGCTGTCCTTCGTAGTAATTTTCACACTGCTTCTTATAAAATGATCTTTAAAACTATTATTCTGATGAGCTTAATGTAATTATATTGTATTTACATGAGATTGTGGCAAATCTTTATTACCAATATTAGCTAAATAAATTACCTCACAAATTAATAATGCATTCCTTAAAATACTATCCACATGTAATTGTACATAATTTAGAAAAAGCTCAGACGATGGTGTGCTGTGTCTTTCTACAGTATCCTATCTGCATTGTTGAAATCAATTTAAAGTATGGGCACTTGTGAGTTTCCAATTTATAAATTTGCCTATAGAAGTCAACTGTTTTGGCACTGATGCCATGGAAATATTTTTGCTTGAGATCATACAAAACCTGTGAAAAATCTTACATGAAGTCAAACGCTACATTCAGTTACAGAAATAAACTGGGAAAAACTGTCTATTTTAAGCCAGATGTAGACTTTGGTTCAGGATCTGGATGTGTGAGTACTTACCAACACAATGATCTGCAAACTCAAACAGTCCACTGCTATATATGCAAATGCTCTAACAAGGGGTGGCCTTTTTTTACAGACTCCTGGCAGGTTTAGTGAGTGTGTTACACAAATCTATAAATACAAAGTATTGCACATTTTAATGTGTGACTTTCTAGACTAGAATTTTTACTGAGTTTAGATAGAGTTACAGGAATAATGAGAAATGTGAAACTGCAGAGGGCTACATTTTTCAAAGCAAAGATGGTTCTTTTCCCAGAAATGATATATCGCTTAGTTTTTTAGTTGATACAAAATAAGATATTTTTCAGTTGTTACTGACTGGTGATGCATTCATAAGGAGTCTAGTCATGGTGATTGGTGGGCTCCTTGAGTGAGTTCTTGTCTTAAAAACAGGGACTTCTGAGACCTCCTTTCTCTAAGCCTCTAAAGGGCAACTTGTCTCTTTATGTAAAAGCTTTTATTGTGTATGCTGAGCTGAGTGGTATGAAAACTTCTGAAGAACTTAAAACTGTATTGCTAAACATGCAAGGCTGATTTCTGGATATATCACTCTGAGTGGTGATGGCTATACAGGATAAAAAGATTTTAGTCCCAAAATGTATATTGTTAATGCTATGGAGATTTCTTTGAGGATCTTTGCACTAAGATGTCATCTACTTGTTAATTTAAAGCTTTGTCTTACATTTGAGCCTACTGGCATGCAAAATCCAAATGTTTTCTCTTATTTTTTAGAAATTCCTTTATGTTTTTGCTGGGATGTGCAAAGAGGGCAAATGGTAGAAATGAGAGCCTAATGTGAGTTTAAGACTTCATGATCTATGCTTCTTCTGCAGAGTTTACAAATCCTGGAAGGGAGCAATCTCTACTCTGACAACAGACAATGAATATTCAGTGACTCAGAGAGGAGTCAGACCATCTTGGACACGCTGGTGTCTGCAATAGAGCTGTAACAATCTATGCACTTTTGTAAGAAGAATTAATGAAGCTGCTCAGGCATCTGTTGATGCTACATTCACCCTATATCAACTTCTGTGGATGCAGCTGAGTTTTTTTTCTATCACTCACATAACTTCAGTCTGGCTACTGGAACAGTGCATGGTTATTTTCATAAAAATATAATTTATGAGCATGTCCCTCCTTATAGATTCCACAGCTACCTAAATCCTTCTGTTTTTCTGACACTGAAAATTAATTTCCTATGTCCCTTGATGTTGCATTATATGATGACTAATAAGAATCATTACAGTCATTTTGAAAAACAAATAAAACCTGAACGCGAGTCTAGGAGAGAAAAACTGAACTCTCTGGAGGGAAGCATTCTTCTTTTCTATCTTAGCAATTACAAGTGTGATCCTTTGCTGTCCTGGGATTGAACTGATGCCATATGACAGAGCCAAGTGCAGGATGAAAGCTCCAGGGGGAAGACACAGCCCCCATTCTGGAAGAAAATACCACTAGCTCCTCATCCTACTATGATAAATACTGTGAAAATGAAATATAGGGAAGCAGAGGCTTAGAAGATATCTCCTGTTTTGCAAAGCCACTTGCATACAGCCAAGCATGCTCAATGAGGATATAGTTTTGTTGATACAACTTTGTGCTGTTGCCCTTGCTTGGGTTTATTCTATTTCAGATGTAGGACTTTGCATTTTCCTTTGTGGGAACTCATCACATCTTATTTGCTTATTCCTTCCAGCAACCAAAAGAAAGCCATTGTGCTCATTTGTACAAGAACATGTAAATCTTGCTGCTATACTTCCTGCAAGGAGTTACAGTAGGGGAAGCTCTTTTATGGCTTACTTACATATTCTAACCTATGACCTTAAAGCCCTTTACAGCAAATTTTCAGGGTTAAAAAGTTTCCCCATGCATAGAAATTAAAAAGCATGTCTCATACTGCGCCTAATTTTCTCCTTTTTGAGAGTTTTCATGTATATTCAATCATCTGAAGCAATTTAATCTACTGCAGTATTGCAGAAACTATAGCTCCTTTCTCCTTGAACTACTTTTAGCGCTTATCCAAATTGAGCTATGAAAGAAAAATCTGGGCCAGCTCATTTACTGAGCTTGGTTACTCTTGTGTTTAATATTCTCTAATGATCCACTAGTGTATTCCTGAATGTGTGTTGGTATCCAATAGATTATAGCACAGATACCTAAGCTGCATAACAAAAGGAAAGTAGTTGTTGGAGAGGGATGACTATTAAGTAATATATTCATGAGCAGCTAGTCTCAGTTTGGCTGTGTCCACAGATTATCTGGATCTTTTTAATTTAAGAATCTTGATGGACACAAAATGTAACAGATATGAAAGTCTCCTAGAAATAATTGATGAGGTAATGTTCTCTGAGGAATAAAAATTTGCTGTGCTATGTCTTCAGCTTCTAGCAGATATGAATGAACACAAATATTGCACTGGTTTTTGGCAGGGAGTGCTGTGGTAACACTTGGTGTGTAATGCTTTCAGGATTTTCAGCTCTGGCAGTTGCAGCTCCCACTTATCTGGAAAATTTGCTTTTAACTTGACATTAAATGAACATGAATGAGGCTGGTCATTGATAAGTGAGTAATCCATTATTCTGCAAATGCTGATGACACCATTGAGTTCTGCCTAATAACTAAAATTGTCTACTCAGCAAGGAATTTGATATTAGGAGGCAAAACTTGATTGAAAGTAATACATTAAAATAATGTTTCTTATTTATAATTCAGAACACATTTTTGATTCACAGATAAGACAAACTAAAGTATTTTTCTACTCTTTAAACTGAAATAGTATGGCTCTTCTTTTATCAGCGTGTTGGATCACCATTGCTTTCCCAGCCAGGTATAGTTGGACAAAGTCAGCATAAAACCACTCTGCTTCTTGTGGCTATTTGGATTTCTTAAAAATCAAACCAGAGGGACAAACCTCCTTCAGACTCTTTTCTTTATCTAGTAGACAAAAATGAAGAAAAAACTTGTCTTCCCTCTGAGGCCACATCTGAAAATCAACTGTGTGAGCTGTGGCCAGACTAGGTCTTCAGATTCTGTTATTTAGGAGGTTAATTCTATTTTCATACTGATGTCCCTACATCATTTAGTTGGGCAGGGAGAAGAACTGCATATCAATTCCTTTCTCTTAGCTATCTTGGAAATGAAGAGCTGGTAGTTTGTCCATCTTGAGAGATCTCAAGGTAAGTGATGTTTAGAAAGATCAACTGAGATACTTCACTGAAAAAGGATTCTAGATAATTTTGTAACAAAATATCTTCATCTACAAATTACTACTATGGCTAGAACTCTTAACAACAAACTGTACCTATATTAATAAAAATGCAGCAAAGCAAAAATGGGTGACTGTGTGCAACTGTAATAACAGCACCTTCTTTTAGAGAATTTGAAGGCAAATGTTCCATTAAAATTATGAAGTTTTGGATCTGTATGAGCCCTGAAGGTTGATATCTGACCTGTTTTAATGAAAGATTTTGTCATTGATATCTTTATTAACTAAATTAGTTTTGTATAGAGTAATTATAAAAGGTTATTTTACAGATGATTCTTCTTCAGAATTAGATCTCTTCCAGTACATGTTATTGTAAACCGTCTGTCTAATTCCATATAAAAAAAAAAAAAAGTGAAAACTGAGTAATTTAAAACAAAACAGTCCTGACACATCTGAAGGAATGAAATACAATTCGAAGAGCAGGAACATAGAATAAGAGATGAGGGAAAGGAAAAAATAGCCATAATTCTTCTCTGAAATCTAGACTCCACAAATGCTTTCTTATAGGCAAAAAGTCATTTCAGAAAATAACTGGCCCGAATTTAGGGAAGTAATCATATGAGTGAGCTAATATCCAGCATTATAAATATGTATTGATGATATTTATACCGTACAGAAATCCACACGTGGTGCTTTTATTACATGTAATGACCATACCATCACTGTCTCATGAGACCTACAAGGTGCTACTTAAGAATAAGCCAGGTATTTGGGTTTTTCTTTTTATGTTTTGTTTCTTTTTTAGCTGAAGATTTTGTAAATCTATTTGTTACAAATTCAGTGTCAATGATCCTCAGCTTTTTTCTTTTTTAAATTTTTTTTAATAAAAATAAATGCATTTGTATTATGTTGTAGCTTAGCTTTCAGTGGAAGTATTAATATGAGTATTAATACATGTGTATTACCCACATTAACATAAAAATGTCATCTAAATATCCAAATTAATATGCATATATTACTGCACTGAGACAGGAATGTGTGTGTGGGGGGGGAATTGTGTTGCTAATGAACATTTCATATGTGCTTTAAGACCTTGAAAACAAAATATAATGACGTATTTAAGAAATTAAGCATTGTGGAAAATCCAACTTGTCTAATGATTTCACCTTATTTCAGAGTTGTTAATATGGATACACTCTTTAAACTGAGTAATAGCTGTTTAAAAAAATCTATTGATAGATGTTGCAGTGCATGTTTTTTCCTGATTTCATTGTTAATTATATTATTGTCATTTGTTCCTATTCCCCCCTCCCCTGTTTGCTTGTCCCAATGTTTTTTTCCTCAATTGTACCCTCCCCTAAACTGCCCTTCAACGTGTCTCCTCCCCTTATTCCACTACCTTCCCCATCCATCACCCAAACCCTGCCCCTCCTTCCGGACCTTCGCTCGTCAATCCCCATATGGGCCAATCCCTGAAATATCCACCCCCTTGGAAATCCCCCTAAAAAACCTCGAAGCCCCATTGGCCCATGTGACCCCTTTTCTCCTCTCCTTGTCCCTGTTGGATTGTGTTCTGTAAACCCCACCCTATGATCCTCCCCTATGCTTCCCTAATTGGTTTACTGTTTATGCCCACCCCTTAATTTGAAAACCCATAAAACCCCTTGCACAAATGTGCTGGGGATTTTTTTTGTTCTCCTCCCTTCCATAAGTTTAAGCTATGCCTTTGGAACCCGAGAGCAGAAGAGCCTCCTTTCTCCCCTTCATCTCTCCCTTGGTAGTGGTCTGCCTCCATAGAGACAAAGCTCTAAGGTTCTGTCCCTGACAAAACACCTGCAGTGACAGTTCTCCACACTCAGCGTGGCCCTTCTGGACCATAGTGTGGAGGATCAGAGCTAGCCGGGCTCCAAAAGTCCACGTCAGATAGAGCCTTACATCAGTAAAGAATCTGCTGAATACAGTGCCTAGGAGAGCATTTTTTTGTTTGATTGTCTGTTGCAGTCTTTGAGCATATAGCAAGGCCCCCGTGGAGAGAAAATGCTTAGTCATGTACTTACCCTACTTCCTAAGACCCTCTGTTATCTCCCTGTAACACTATTGGCTACATTACAGANAGAATCAGGCTGAGCTTGCCAGGATAGTCCGCGGCTAGGGCGTCTGCCAGAGCAGGACGAAAGCCGCTCCTTAGGACCGGAGACCGGGACCCCTTGCTATCTGGACGATCTAAAGCGGCTCCGGGGGCTTTGTCTGCCACCCAGGCTGGCCACCTGGGCAAGGCGGGCAACCCCCGGTTCACCGTTTTAATTGTCCATAGTATGAAGGAGGGAAGAGATTTGTCAAAATGTGTAAGATCACCGAATCATAGAATTAGTAAGTTTGGAAAAGACCTCTAAGATCATCAAGGCAAACCATTTACCCATCACTGCTGTGCTCACTACAAAACCATGCCCCCAAGTGCTGTGTTCACACACCTTTGGAGCACTTCCAGGGATGGTGATTTCACCACATCCCTGGGCAGCCTGACCTCCCTTTAGCTGATGAATTTATTCGTATTACCCAGTCTAAACCTCCTCTGGTGTAACCTGAGACCATTTTCTTTCATCTTGTCGCATGGTGCCTCCACCTGGCTACACCCTCCTTTCAGGCAGTTGTAGAGGATAAGGTGCTCCTTGTGCCTCCTTTCCTCCTGGCTGGACAACCCCAGCTCCCTCAGCTGTTCATTGTATAAGCTGTACTCCAGACCCTTCACCAGTTCCCTTGCTCTTTGGATACACTCCAGCATTTCAAAATACTTTCTTACAATGAGGGGCCCAAAACTGAACACAAGATTTGAGGTGTGACCTCACCAGTATCAAGTGCAGTGGGATGGTCTCTGCCCTGATCCTGCTGGCCACGGAATTTTTTGTTAGAGGCCATTATGCCGTTGGCCTTCTTGGCCACTTGAGATGAGAATACTACTAGGAGAGTGTACCAGAAGAGCTGAAGTCAAATACGTGTTGGTTACTGCTTATAGAAATGAATTTTGCATGTGTAATGTACAAAATTTGGAATTGTATTGGCATGTTCATAGAACAGAGTCAGGAAGACTGCATATCATCTGCTAATTCACCTTATTAAATAAATAAAATACTAATCAAATTTTCTATTGTAAGTTCTGTTTTATTTAAATTGTTGTTGGTTTTAAGAATGACTTCAGGATAGAGCATAAATTCCCATGTAGCTGTCACTCTACTGTCTCATTTTCAAAACACACAAAAAAAATTTGAGCAAATAAAAGAGCTGAATTGTTTTATTCATTAGCATTAGGCATGTTATTATTTTCTGTAAATAAAAGAGGAAAGAACAAAGTATGTGTGACCACAGGGTCAATGATGTTCCTTAAAGTATTTCTGATAGATAGAGTTCAATAAGAAAACAAGTCCCCTTGCAGGCTGGACTGGAATGAGAAGTTTTAGTCATGTCTGTTACTGTAATAGTTGTTGTTTGCTTTCTTTATTTACACATTTAAATACTTTCTTTCCTATGCCCTTAAAAAGACAGATTCTCCAGATCTCAGACAGCCTTCTTTCCCTTGGTCCACCTGTTGTGGGTTAGCACGGGTGGGTAGCTTAGCATCACACAGACCACTCTCCCACCCTCAGTGGGACAGGGAAGAGGGAAAGAAGAGTAAAATCAAGGTAGACCAACACCTAGCCTGTTCCTAGGCAAAAGGTGGCTAACCTTTCTAAAAGCCTTTCTTTTACCTTTTATTGCCTAACCTGCTGTTACACAACATGAAATGTCTCTGTTTAATTTGTGTCATATGTTTCCTTGCAACCTCCTGCATGGGCCCCATCTTATTCTCTGCGGTTGGGCAGACTGAACCAGCGAAGATCTTGGTGCAAATGTTGTCTAGATAAACATATTTTTTTTATCTGTCTCGTTTTGGCCATGAATCTAAACCAGCACCACAGAAGCTGCTATGAAGAAAGTTAACTGTCCCAGCTATGCCCAGTATGTCCTCACATTACACATATTTCTATCAAATAGATTAAATCAATATACTAGGAATCCTTTTCTTCCAGAGCTGATGGAGTAGAAGACAGACATACTGCTGGGAAGAGATGAACACTAGGAAATATCTTCCTTGTTTTTCCTCTTCCTTTAAATAAGAGAGAAATCAGTTCAAAATATATGGACTAAACTCTTTAGGATTAAGTCTGTGAGAGAGCATGTGTTTGATGAGGATAATATCTGACAAGCATAATGTTCACAAGATTCCACCATCTAAATGTGTGCTTAGTTGAGGAAGGTCTCAGTCATTTTCAGTCTGCTACTCAGAAAAAAAACTCTGCAGCATCTAAAAAGAATCTGACAAAAAGATAAAGTGCTGATCACAGAGAGAAATAGAAAAGACATAAAAGAGAATACAAAATACTGAAGAAGGGGGAGAAGAGTAGGGTCAAATCCGAGGTCTCTCTTTGTAGCATAGGAATATTATGCAACGAATCACTTTTATCATTATTAAATGTTTCCTACATAAATTCTTGACAAGTTGATGGGGGAAACGGTGCTAAACAGAGGACCAGAAAATTTTCATTATGTGTAGATTTCCAATCAAATCAGCTATACAGCATTGTGGATAATTTGCAAATAAAATTGCTTATGATAACATTATGACTTTTGTGTCTTAAAGGATTTCTCTTTTGTTGGGGTCATCATAAGCTTCATTATTTTGAACTTTGGCTCCACCAGAGTAGATAATGTGTTTAACTGCAAAAGAACTGATCACCATCAGCACCTTCTACTTTCAGAGCTCCTTCCTTTGTTCATGGCTAACTTATTAAAGTTCTCTCAAACTTTGGTCTTTTAGAATAACTCTTTCCAAAGGAATATTTTAGTAATATTTCTGAGTTCTCAAAACTCTCTCAGAGGCAATGGGTAGGGTTTTTAGCTTAGCTGTATTTCAGAAACACTTAGCATAAAGTTAGCACTTGGAAACTTCCACAATGAGTAATAAAAATTTGACTAACCAACTGAATGATGTCAGTTTTAACTTCTAATTCATCTTTGAATTTGTCAGTGTTTGGTGATCTCTTTCTCCTGCCTTTGGAGAGTGGGAAGATGCCACTGTCAAAGTTACATGGCCGAGTCACCGCCACAAGGAATGGAGAGCTTCACATGTTGGAGGTTTGTGGAGGTCTGCAGCTCTGAAACTCTCTCTTCCCGGCCTGGATTGTTATGGGCTCTCCTGTCTTGGATCCTTTTGAGCCAGGCATGCTGGTGGTAAGTGGGACTGACTTCCTGAAATCTTTTTTACTTTTAGACCTTCTGTAAACACATTTTTCTAGTGGAAGCCCTGTTCTGCCATTATGCCAGGTAAACTCTGACCAGCACTGCTCAGTAAGCAGAGCCTTATGAGAGAAGCTGAGGTCTCAGGAAATTGAATGATACATTTCCCATCCTGGTCATTGAGGGCAGATGTTATTTTCTTCTGCTTAAGATATTCAGAAATGAGTGTGTGTGTGCAGGGAAGGGGTAGGAGTTACCAGATATCCTAGAAGCTCTAGGGTACAGGAAAGAGAAGGAAATCAAATGACCAGGTCTAAAAAAGGTTTCTTTTCTTGTCGCTCTTCATGAATGACAGAGCAAATCAAATGCTTGACAAATGTCTTGCATTTACTGTAAAGCTCTTTACATTTGCTTCTTGATAAAGCATTTTATTCAGTGCTAAATGTAACACTCTTTGTTTCAGATAGTAAATACTGTACCTTTTATTCCACACGGCTACCCAGAAGAGTTTGGGAGTTTTGTTGTGGTATCACAACTGTTATTAATATCATTACTGGCCAAAAAGAAATTTTCCGTTTATTTCTCAATATTATTTCAACTGTTCCATAGCTAATTCAATGCATTTTTCTGCCATAATCTACTCTACTGTTATAATACATTTTTTTCCTTTCTAAAATACTTTTCTTCCATAAAATATTTTAAATCTTGCAAACACCATAGAACTTGTTCCACCTCTATGTTGTTTTAAGAGTAAAGCCAAATAGAATCAGCATATTCTAAATTCCAATAAAACCTTAATCTATGTTACAGAAATGTTTTTCATGTGTACATCATAAGTACGTACACACTTCCATTGCCCAGGTCTATGGATGCTATTTTATCTTATAACAAATCAATCATATTTTTCTTGCCTTATTCAAATTATTTCAAATATGTTTCATTTTTTCTTTGTCACTGTAATTTCAGGTTCTTTAAAAGTGAATTTACTTAGATTACTTATTTTCAATGCTTTTAACTTTTTAACAAAACAAACCTGCAGAAAGATGTTTAACTCAGCTAGTAAATAATGCAGATAACAACACTGTCTTTTGAATATGGAACAGCTTTATTAATTCTTAACCAGTAATATCATTTTGAAGTATTCTCCTTCATCTACATATATTAAAATGCATCTACACATTTTCTGGTATCCTTTTTAGATGTTTTCATAAACTGAAAATGGTCAGTGGCTTTTCCAGGAGGCTGAGATTAACAAAATTTAGAAATTGGGTAGGGTAAAGGGAATTGAAAACATCAACATGCCCAGCTTAGTATCTTGTGAAAGGCATCTATGAAGTTTATAAAACAGAAATCATAATTAAGACTTAGAGCCAAGGTTTATAAGTAATATATCCCTGTTAATTATTTTGTAAGGTATTAAATGCAACCTATTTCTTGTTTTGCCTTCAAGGAATCACATGATACACATAAACATACCAGTTAGCTCTCCAGAGTGGGGAGAGACGCCTGTTTACAAAAACCGCGTTAAAAATGAGTCATACGGATGAGTTTCCTCAGCAGATGACTTATGACTAACTAAATAAGCAATATTGTACAAATTGGTACTTTTTTCTTGTAGAAAACAACTGTGTTTTGGGTTTGGTTTTTTTAGATACTGTGGTGAGACATTTGTTTTGTTTTATAGACCATTTAGAAAACAAGGTATTACATAAGTTTATCTGATGAATGAAATGGCATACTCATTCAAGTTATGTTAGAGATTTACAAAAACAATTTGCAATTCATTCTAGCCTTATCTGTTATCTCATTAATGATGCTTGCTATTTTTAAAAAGGTTTTTACTGGATGTATGATCTTAGAATTCAGCAGGAACAGCTTTTTCCTTCTTCAGAACCGTATTGCTGCATTATAAATACTTTCCTTTAATACTTTCAGGAAATTGGAAGGGAAAATTAGATTTTTTTTTTCTTGTAGTGATGAAATCATTTACCTCTGCTTACAAGGAAGTTTTTACAGAAGTTACTTATAGGTAGAAATGTAATTGTATGTTGTCAGCTACTGAATCAACTGATAATTTTTATTGGCACTAAAATGAATAAGAGTCACTGTATCAGAGTTCATTAGACATGGTTCTGATGCAAAAAGCATAAAACTGCAATGTGGAAAGAAGCTTCATCATCTTTTTCTTCCTACACTTCAAATTATATTGGCAAGTATAATGATGGGTGGTTTTATCCTCCACTCATTTTTGTAGATAAAGGAATATAATTTTGACTCCAAAGCTGGGGCTGTTGCTTTGATATTTGCTGGCTTAAGGGATATTTCCAGAAACAGCCTGAGAGTGAAAAGTTGTGTGACCTTGTTACATATTCAGCCTCAACACAAGATGTGGAAGAAATCAGGTTGACTGTAATATATTGGTCTGAACCTAAAATGATACATTATTTTGCTAATATATGCTTTTCCTGGTACCCATTTCACCCATGTGCAATCAGTTATATGCCATAGCAGCGAATACATTGTTCTGTATTTAATACCATGTAACATCTTTGAAATTAGTCCATATCCAGTGATTTGTGAACCTGTTTCCTCATCCCAAATCTGCCCTTTGTTACCCTAAGACAGTGTTTTATTCATTCCTTTATGAAAATATATCCAGGGTCATCACATGGTTTTGACTAAGAAAATTCAATACAGTGTAATCACACAATATTCTTTTCAAACTTATGTCTTAGACTGAATTTCTAATTTGGGTGATGAGCTCTGTTATTTCCCAGAGAGGTTGTGAGTTCTCTGTCTTTGGATATTTTCAAAGACTGACTAGAGAAAAACTGTGAGCAACCTTTACATGGAGTTAGACCTGCTTTGTCTAGATAACTAGGTTGTTGGATCAGATGAACTCCAGTTGGGTTTTGCAATATATATTATTGCTTAATTCCTGGTACAATGGTATTCTTTAGATACGAAAGGTGAAATATATCTACAAACAAAATGGATGAAAGTCAGGGTGTGAAGTAAGATCTTTTGGGTAGAGATTCTTACCTATCACTGATATTTCTGACTAGCAGCATGTGTAAGTTTTAAATGTCTAAAATTTGTTGTTAATATAGACAAACATTTAACAATTCTGATTTTAAAAGAACCCAGTCGTTGCTACAAACTGTCAGAAATTAAAACTTGAGACATTAGTTCATCTTTGAAGTTGAGTGAAATAGGTAAGTCGAAGTTTTGAGGAAAATGGAAACCAGAAACCACGTGTAGTTCAGTGGATTAGAAATTATCTTTCCTGTGTGACTGACTTACTCTCTACAGTGAATAAAGGTGTGGTAAGCATTAAAAAGCCAGGCAGTCTCCTTTGATACAGTATTTGAAGCACAAAAGTGTTGAGAGTCTCTTGCGATATTACTTGGTAGAAGTACAATAGTTATCAGTGTAAAACCCTGGGAAGGGTTTTACAGAATGGAGTAGGTAAGGGAAACAAGCACCTTGCAATTTTCTGGACATCAGCTTTACATATAGAGAACTGAGAATGCCAAGGTTCAACCTGAAGCCAAAACTGCCATTAGAATCATTGAAACATGCCATCAGATCATTGGGAAGCAGCAAAAGCTGACAACCACAGCTTTGAACCTGACATGGTAAGGGCTGTTGTATATCCCAGCCACAGTTTCAGCTGTCTTTTGACTTTGTTTTTACATGTATGATGTGTACCTTTTTGCTATACTCACACATGTGCATTACACTTTTTGGTCCTAATGTTATCAAAAGATTCCCAAAGTGAAAAACAGTTAATGAAAATGTTTGTAGGTATTAAATAGGCTATTGTAATCTGTAAATTGTACGGTAAATGTCTTCTAAAGTTTCTAATAATCTCAAGGTGTTTCCATACTACTGAAAACTTCTGTGCTACTGTTTAACAAAGATGTATAATGGACACGGTTATCCTGACATAATATATCAGAGGTACCAAGAAGCTGACAACTGATTGTGTTGTCTCCCACAAAGGAAGTAGAGACTGGTCACAAAATGATAGGGCTCAGAATATCTCTTTTACAGTTCCCTCCAAGTTGGGTCCTATTTTCAAGTGAAAACATATTGTGCTATAACTTTAATTAGTTATAAATAGTGCAGTTTTCCCAGTGCTTTAGAAAGGGAACAATAAATTATTAGGACTTTGTCACAGTTTAGCTCCAGCTGGCAGCTAAGAATACCACAGTTGCTAACAGACTCCCCATTTTTGTGAAGGGAGAGGGAACCAGAGGAGTAAAAGCAAGAAAACTCATGGGTTGAGGTAAATGCAACTTAGTCAATAAAGCAGAAACCATGTACACAAAGCAAAACAAGGAATTCATTCACCACATGCAATGGGCAATCAGCTGTTCAGCCATTCCCAGAAGATCAGTGCTTCATAATATCTAACAATGATTTGGGAAGGCAACATTACCACCTTGAATGTCCTTCCTTTCCTTCCTTCTTCTCCTTCAGCTTTATATACCCAGTATGATGTCCTATGGTATGGAATGTCCCTTCAGTCAGTTGGGGTCAGCTGATCTAGTTACCTCCACTTCCACCTTCATGAACACCCCCAGCCCCCTTGCTGGTGGAGCACTATGAGGAGCAGAAGATGTCTTGACTCTGTGTAAAGACCACCCAGCAGTAACTGAAACGCTAATATGTTCACCACAAACCCAGTGGTTTCAGCACAAACCAAAGCACAGCCCTATGCCCACTACTCTGAATAAAATTACCCTATCTCAGTCAAAACCAGCACAAACTTTAATGAAAGCACTCATGCTATTCAGTACTCTTTTGACTCATACTTGATGCCTTAAGTTTAGCTTTCTTATTTTCCAGATTCTGCACTATACTGTGGTGTGACTCTGAACTTCATATAAAGTGTTAGCAAGTTCTCCTCACAGTTTAGTTAGACAAAACAATCCTTTTCCAGCTCGAGAACCACAGACACCATTGCAACTTCAGGCCCAAAAAGTGTAAACAACAGCGAATTGAGCAATCTGGGAGGATTAGACTTCATAACCTGAGGTTGTAATTGGGCAGTTAACCCCAATATGTAAATGGACCGAAACTCATAAAAGTGTGAAAATTCATGACTGGTCTTCCATCTTGGGTCCATCTTGGGCGTACAGACAGCCAGGCTCTTGTACTGTCCAAGGTGTATTCTTTGAAGGCCTTTTTATAAATACCTACTTTATTCCTTCAACTTTGTCTGGCCTCTGTTCCAGGTCAGCCTTTTTAGGCATCATACTAATGAAATCCACAGAATAATTCAATTATCTGCTGCAAGAAAGTTACAAACATGGAACATTTGTCTCTTATTCAGAGCAGTCACCCAGTTCTAGGATAAGACAATTGAGTGAGAATGTAAGAGCTTCAGCAGGAGGAAACAGAAAACGTAGGCTTAGTCATTCACCTAAAAATTGCCAATCTAATAAAAATCCAGGAAAAATTCTACAAGCACTTATAAATTTTGATGCATTTGCAGTTCATTTCAGTACTGTCTCCCATGAATATTTTAGCTACTGAGATGAGATATGCCTGTATGATAGCAACTAATAAAAGTTGATCAAATGGAGGTAAAAGTTATCAAACAATAGTACTCCAGTAAGTGAGAATATAAATTCCTAAAAATCTTCTCAAGAATCTGTCCAAGGCTGTCTGGGGTGGAAGGTGTTTTAAACCATTAGCTAACCAGACATGATTCTGTATTTCGGAGTGGTGACACACATATGAAAACAAAACACAGACCAAACAGAAAAATGATTATGAAAAATACCTGATGTTTCAGTCATTTGTTTGAAAAATTTTACCAATATCTATATAGAAGCATCACAGCTGGAGTTCTTGAAGTAGATGAATAGACAGATAAAGCAGCATTCCAGGCCAGCTTGGGCTGTTATACGTCATCTATGTAGTTTTTCCAGAAAGAATAACTCAGTTATCGTGTTTTTATCCAGGTACTAGGGCTTTGTATTTTGGGTAGCTAAATCAATAATTAGAATCACTGAAGCTCTATTAAGTATAGGGCAATGGGAAGGAAAATGGAAGAAGTACACAACAAACTGTTCATGAACAGGAAGCCATGTAGAATGGGGAATTGCTACTATCACATCTATGGAGGAATAATAAAAATTTAGAATTCAGTAAGCTCCCTTGGCCAGCTTTTGGAAGCATGCATGAGTAGCAGAATTTAAAAAAAAAGAGATGCAAATCATAGTGATCCCACACTGTGTATAATTTTGTCACTTTAAATAAATATGACAAAAGTGGTGTGTGATAAATAGATGGATTCCCAGATGAGTCTGCTTTAGCACAATTGTATCTGGGGGGTTGGTGAACTCTCCTTCTCAAATGTGTTTGTTAAAAAAGAACAGAATATTTGAGGGAATAAAGATATGTATTGACCTGCCTCTTTATCTCTGTTCAGTGTTCAGGCATAAAAGGAAAATCTATCAGTTCAGTTAGGTGAGTGACAGTTCTGTACATAAATCTATAAACCAGTAGACCAGAGGAAGGACATCCCTGGAGAGCTCTTTGTAGTTTTGCGTATTCCTTCTTCTCTGAGATGCTGTATCTTTTCCCATGTCTTGGACGTGTCTCGGGAATGAACTGCAGGCAGAGCGCAAACAAAAATAATCATGTTTTCCATCAGGCTTACTTCTAGATCTTCCTTTTGTTGAAGGTTTGGAAAAAAAACCCAGCTGGTTTTTGGAAGCAGATATTGATTCTCAATGGAATGAATGTTGACCAGAGTATTTACTAATACATTTATTATTTTGATTGGACACAAATTTTTTTGTTAAAATAACAATAGAAATTTTTTAGTAAATCAAGATATCCTGCTCTCTGACCAGGATCACAAAAAGACAGAAAAGTGATTATGACTACAAACAAAATTGCACTGTTAGTATTGAATAACTCCTTAATAATTATTTCCCTTTATAGTAACACTAATTGTTTGCTCTTAGCGTTTAAATACCATGAATTTATACAACATCTTCACCAAATTCTTTCCCTGTTTTTCCCTTTTACGTCACACAGACAAAAATACTTCATGGGATCTTGTGTTTCTGCTGAACAGCGCCCTGGAAGGGGATGTTGGAGTCAGAATCTAGGCAGGAGTAAGAAACCCTTTTCGAGTTGAGCAAGGAAAATGCAGAATTACAGGTAAAATTAAAATTAAATTAAAACAAAATACAATAACGTAGGAGTAATAAAAAGGTGAAAAACTTACTAGGCTTATCTCCCAACCATGCAGTGAAATCTATGTGCTTTTTCTGATGGCACATTTAAATCTAGGAACGGAAACACTTTGATTGTCCAAGGAAGCTGCTATCTATGTAAAAGGATGACCAGAGTTTTACTTGGTAAATTGGAGTTGGGACTTGGTAATTGGAGTAGAGTTCTGGCTGTACGTGTCTGAAGGGGAGTGACTAAGGGGAAGCCACAAAGACAAATGAAAACACAGCTGGATGGAAACAATTAATGATGTGATAAACCAGCTATAATTTCAGTAGTAGATTTTACCGAAATATGTTGCAGTCTTGAACACTTGGGACATTTTTGGATAAAAACGAAGTCACTGATTGCTTCATCTGCTGGAAAAAAAAACAACCTGTTTTAGATCTCTCCTTTTTTACAGAACTTTTTAGTTTCATCTATCCTGTGCATATTAACATGGACATAAAGGATATTGTCTTTGATGAATAGACAGTTTTTTAATTTTTATTCCTCTTTATTTTCTATGTGTGTATATAATATACTCTTGAAATTACAGTTGAAATGGAGATTTTTAACCTGTGGCTGATTGGCATGTCTTTCCTGTTGGAGAGATGTGGGAATTTTAAAGTGGGATCAGCATAAACCTGTGCTCCTGTCTGCAATTTGTAAGCCAGCTCAAAATGATTACCTTGTCCTAAAACCAGACAGTATACTAGGTAATTAGAGACATTAAATTGTTGGATTAATTGAGGCAATGAAGTTGTGCGAGGTACTGTGTTATGGGTTTATTTATGTAATATGCATTATAACTGTGCATTAAGAAGGAGATTGGAGTTTAACACTGACATATTGTGTCCTCAAAATCAATGTCATTGATCAGAATTTCTTGAAAAAAAAATACATCGCAAACATGCTTTAGACATTTAGGTTATATATCTGCAAAATTAAGCAATAATGACCCATAATTTAAACTATATTGTTTTATGGACTTTTCGGGGAAGTCTATAAAAGCCATATACAAAGCATGTCATTTCCAGGGGAAGCAAACCTCTCTAAATGCTATAAATGTTACCTATTTCAGTAAATGCTTCCTTTCCTTCAGTCATGGCCTTGCCATTTGTTTATTTCCCACAAAACTGCTGCCTACAACAAAGACCGGATATCAAGTTCTACTGTGTTTTCTGCTGTCAGTATGAAGTAGATTCTTATTATTTAACTCCTTGTGAACAGTTTTTAGGTGCTTGCTGAAATACTGTATGAAAGGTAGGTGAAGATTTTTGCAATGAATTAACATTGCTCTGCACCAAAAAATGCTGAATTAAAAATCAACCAACCGAACAAAATCCCCCAAAACAACAACCAAAAATCAGTGCAGGTACAATATCAAATGATGTTGGACATTTCAGTTCAGTAAACTGAATACAGTAGTGCATTTTAAATAGTAGAACATATAGCAAAAAAGATAATTCATCTCTTCCCCCATGTCAGCAAAACTATTTTGAGAAAATAGGCATGTATTATTCTGAATTTTGCAGGATATCAGATCCTTGAGTGCATGCCAAAATCAAATTTCTCTAGTTTATAAAGGTATAAAAATGTTTGTTTCATCTGATTACTATTGTGATTTTCCTTATGCTCTTGTATTTTTGTACATAAAAATTTCACTAATTTTGACATTTTTGAATGAACTTTTGAGTAACTGAAATGATGTCTGAGAAAATCTGCCAAATGAAATAGTATTTTTACATGCCTCTGTAGTCTTAAAATGGACACTAAAGAAAGATTTTCTTGGATCTCATGATTTTTGATGCCTTTAAGTGTGAAGCCTAATTTAAGAAAATGGCTAGGGAGTTCTAAAATACCTTTCAATTGCTCACATTCTTTAGCATGATTAAGTTATACTGTATCATGTTATATAAACTTTTATAAGCTGTATGATTCAGTTCAGTGCTTTCTTCCCAAAAGTACATTCATTACAACAGCATTAATATTAAACACACCCTAGTTTTTGAAAAGTGTAGAGGATGGGGTAGGATAGCAAACAGACAGAAACAGGAGGTACCTTAAGAATCTGCAGATTATTGATGGATATCAACTGTAGCAGCTTTGCAGTTTTGTGATAGTTCTTTTGCTCAAGGGTGTATATGTTTCGCAAGCTCTGAAATGTTGATGTTGGTCTGAAGACTTGTAAGAATAGAAATTACTTAGATATAAAATCTCCTTGTGTGAACATTTTGCTCTTGTATTTCCTTGAAACCAAATGCTACATTTGGATTCCTTTGCTATTTACCCAAAACATTCAGAACCTTAGGGCTAAACAAACAGGACATTCCCAGAATGCCCAAGTTTTCAGATTAAGTACGTGAGAAGTACTTTGCTGGCATCAGAAAAGGAAATATGCTATCCATGGAATTAGTGTATGGATAAATACTTAATGAGTCAGAAAACATGATCATGGTAATCTTCCTTTCCCTGGTTATTCCTAATAAGTTTATAAATTCTGTAAAAGGATGATAATATTGCTTGGAAACACTTAACTGAGCAGTATGATTTAATGCATCTGCTGGAGATATCTTAAAAATTACATTTTAACCTTGTTTTTGTTTGCAGCATAGTTGCCAAGAGTGAAGAAGTGCAGCCACTTGTCAGACTCGAGTGCATGTATGATCTGCCTAAAATCTGAGCATTTAGATTTCCTTTGAAATTAAAAGCAATTTTTGCTTGAGTAGGGAATACATGGGAATAAACAAAAGGCAGAGATAGATCTCATCCTAGCATTGATCAAAATAAAGTCTCCATTCAATCCAAACTTGGAAATACTTTTTTATATCACTTATAAAATGAATTTAGGGGCATTGCTATGCTCATTTGAGCTGAGACAGGGCAGTTTTTTGCAGAGATATAGTTATATAGCTTTATATCTTAGTTTTGCTTGTGTTTAAAGCGTTATCTCAGATTCCTTTTAGAGGCCTGCCTGATATTCATAGACATTTGGTAGTCCTTTGCATCACATCTGTAATATCTGCATGCAACAGTGCACATGCTATGATTCTTGGGGCTGTCCTGTTCAGGGCCAGGAGTGGGACTTCTATTGTGGGGACCCACTGTGGTTCCTTCCAGCTCAGGATATTCCGTGATTCTAGTGTTGATATAACTGTAGAAGATTGCCTTGTCCAGAGCTTCACTGCTTTTAAGCTTGGCTTGGCTCTCATCATGGCCAAGGTAGATAGCTCTCCAAGGCAGCAGAGCCCTGGGGACAGCAAAATGGCCTTGGCCTTGCTGCCTGTTTTTGTTATGTCAGAGCACTAGGAAAAGCCAGGAGACCAGATGCAGACAGACAGATGCTGCTGGGGCTGGTGAAGGATCTGTTGCCAGCAGCACCACTCAGTGTTTCCTCTTTTGTATTCCTCATATTCCTGGCAGATACAGCGACACCAATTCTCCAAACACTTCCCTATCTTCTCCCCTTGCTCTTTCCCTTTCAGATGTCAGAAACTCCTTAACTTCTCCTCTTCCCTTCCTTACAGTAATCCATTTCCTCAGTGTACAGTTCAAATGTATGTCTACTGCAAGAAGTCTACAATGCGCTCAGGGTGAACTCCACAAATAACATTGTTGGCCATTGCCCTGTTCAACACTCAGAGCTGATATTGTTTGACAGCTTCCCTCCCCATTACTGTGATGGTCAGACCCTGCCAAGAAAACCAGTTAAGCAGAGGAAGTAAGCTCTGAAGCTGTGATTTGTCTTCTGGCCTGGGCTCAGTTTTCCCTCACAGTTTCAGCTGAATCTGTTAGCTCCAGTGTGCTTTAGTCCTATTGATAGAATTGGGATTTCTGTTTTCCACCTCTGCATGGATGTTGCAGAAGATAGGCTGCAAAGGGTAATGTGAAAATTTTGGTTCTGGAAGAAAAGAAAAACTGAGCACAAAAGAAAGGTAGTTTTTCTGTTAGATAAATGGATAATACACATGGTGTTCCACAGATAGTAATGCAACAGCATACAAATATGTAAAACAATAAAGATGGAGTTCTTAGTGCAATTCCACCAATTACATTCTTGTAGTAAACACCTCTGGATATTAAAGAAACATTCACAGGCCTTTTTACTGAGTACAAGACTGCCTGCTGGATGAAAGCTAAACATTAAAAAAACTGGTGTGTGATACATGATATGCAGGTCTCAGGAAGTGTGAAATTCATGTAACAACTTTTCTATAAAAATGAGCTTCGCTGATCCCAGCACAATAATAAATGGTAGCAATGATCATAATAGCAGTAGTACTTTGAGCTTATACAACACCTTTAGTTATAGTATTTTAAATCATTTTACCAAAACAATTATCTAGGCTTCTCAACCTACTGAGAATTAAATTTAGTAAGTCATTTATTTGTGTTCTATGTATGGAAACAATGAGGTTCTGAAATCTAAATGATTTTCCGTAAGTTCAGGAAGCATTCATTAGCACAGACAAGGACTTCTGCAAGATCTTGGTTCCTCTCTTCTTAATTGTCTCTGTTTTTCTAAAAGACATTGCTAGACAAACTGAAAAACTACAAACAAAAAAAATACCTAGGGAGGAAAACTTTTATCTTCATCTCCTCTCCCATCCCAATAATAAAAGGAAATCATACCTGTGAACTGGATATGAAGTGAGATTTATGGAATTATTTACTCTGCAATAGACTAAAAATTAGTTTCTGTGGCAACCACTGCACCTTCTGGAATACAGAATACCTTTACAATAAACATGAATACTGCACAACAAAGTCTCTAGCTTATCTTTTACTATTTTAATAAGTAAGAATTTATGCTGCATATAAACATACATTCAATGATCTTTCATATATTTTTAATGTTATGTTCTGTAATGTGTGCATTTTTAGAAAGTAATTAATATTTTCTAGCAATGGTGGTGCTTGTGTTTTGTCCCTGAGAGGATAATGCCAGAAAAAGTGGTTTGAGAATGCTGCTGATATGTGAAAAGTTGGAAGTCCACGATGGTTTCCTTTTTAAAATTTTATGATTTATGTAGTTCCCAGCTCTAACACTCAGAAAAGATTCAAATGAAAAGTGATCTTTTTAGTATTGATCACAGTCCTACTTTGAGCGGGAAACTGTACTAAATGATGTCTTTTGCTGCCTATATTTCTACAATTTTATGAATAATTAACTTATAAATTAATTTGTGCTAATTTTAAAGTCTCCTGTCTCATATAGGGAGTAGTAATTCTTTAAATCATGTAAGGCTTCATTTATAAGACTGTGTAACATGCCTGATATGTGACAGAAGTCGTGGTACAGAGGTTCTTTTGTGGAAGCTAATGGAAGAAATCTGGACAGTTTTAATATAATTTCTTTGATTTGTCATTAAAAAACAAAAAGGGAGTGAATATATTCTACTAAAATTCCTCTGGAAACAGGGTAAATTTTATTTACTTTAACCTTAGATGCTTGGAAAAATGCTGAGTTCTTACTGCACTAAATCATGTTATTTGACATCATGCATACAAGTATCCATAAGCTCATAATACTCAGGGAGAAGGTTGCAGCCAGGAGCAGAAACCCTGGAGTTTTTGAGATTTTGGATTCAGCAAAACCGTTGACCTATCTTGGTGAAAGGATTCCAGGGTTTTCCTCCCATGGAGAATTTTAATAAGCTTGTTTTTCACTCTGGCTCAGAACATAACTGAATTTTAAGGTTTCCACAGAATAGAATTAATGCCTCAGTGGAGAATGAAGGCTGACACAGTTATGCAATATGTAACAGAAACCTCTGTAATAATCCATGACTATATATCTTTTTCTCTGTCTCTTTCTGTAAGTAATTATGTCTTCTTAGGTATGGCACAGAGGTGAGTTACTTCTTTTTTTTTTCAATTTTATTTTTTGGAAGAATACTCATGATACTGCATTTGAACATGCTAAGATTTTTTGCTGCATTTGAACCTGAAATAATTTCTTTTTTAACATCTCTATAAAAATGTAAAAAAGACTTTTGTAATCTGGCACAGAAATGTATCAAAATAACTGCTTGAGTTGTTAGTATATGGGGGATTGTCTCAGAAACAAAACAGCTTCCTCAAATGTGAACCTAGTATTTTGTTCTGAGTAAGGCATGAAGACAACAGTTAAGAAAAGGTCATAGCCGAATAGAAAGAGGCACAGGAGGGTTTATTAGGCAAATGGGACTATTTCTTCATTGCTGTAGTTTGCTGAAAAGTTATCTAACATAATTTTCTGTAGCTGAAAGTTTAACAAGAATTATGCCTACCTTGTGCTTGTTGTGCTTGTTGTGCTTGTTGTGCTTGTTGTGCTTGTGCTGTTGGAAGCATGAAGAAGGGTTAATACATTGCACTAGGCTTCAGTAGAAATGCCTGGCAATTTAACACAGTACCTGTGCACTCCAGTAGCTGTCATGCACTTCCAGTGATTTTCTATTGGAGGTCTCATTAAGGTCTTTAAACTTAGGTGATCATACCTTATACTTCACAATATAGACAGAGATTTCTGAGGCTTCTTTGTTACTAATAACTAGTGACAAGTAAAACAGAGGTATTTTATGTTGCAGGATGTTTTGACATTTTCATTCTTTGTAGAAGGAGGAGGCAAACATGGAAACCACAAATACCTTGTTGGAAACATTTGCAATACTTGCTTTCTGTCAAAATACAAAAATGTCTCAGCAGAATTCAACTGAACCTCAAGATTTCAGTCATCATTATTAAGTCTTTTTGTAGTCAAGGGAAAGAAATTGACACTTCTAGAGTAAAATCATAAACCATATATCCAAAACCATTGAGTTCAATTGTTCTGTAGAAATATTCTGAGTTGGAAGGGACCTACAAGGATCATCAAGTCCCAGTCTTAAGTGAATGGCCTATATGGGGATCGAATTCACAACCTTGGTGTTTTTAATACCATGCTCTAACCAACTGAGGCAGTAAAACACACTTGTTTCAATCAAAAAACTGAACTCTCTGATCTGTGTCAAAATGACCCCAAATAACATATCTTGTTTGATTTTTCTGAATGAAAAATGACAGATTCCTGGTAAAAGTAATATTTCTTTCCTGACTTCTCAAAACTAACATTTTTTTTCCTTAGAAAACCGTTAAATAAAAGCCAAAAAAAAAAAAAAAAGAGGCTAGATTGAGACTCTGTACCTGTTAGCTGGTGACACAACAGCATTAGATAAGGTCTCTGCTGTTCTCCTGAAAAACAGAGTGATGGGGATTGGATGGTGCTGCATGAAGAGCATTGCATTCAGGGTTTTGGGACCCAAGGGCAGCACTTGGCACTTTGTCATGTTGGACCTCAGACAACTTTCTTCTGTCCATTAAACCAACATGACCAGATCCTTCTAGATCAGGTCAGGCAGCAGATTAACAGTCCTGCCCTCCAGCAGATCAACAGTCCCTCCACCCAACTTGCTGTCCTCTGCAAACTGATTGAGAGTGTACTCAATTCCCCTGCCCAGGTTATTGATGAAGATGTTAAACAGAACTGGCCTCAATACCTAGCCCTGGGGAACAGTGCTGTGACTGGTCACCGAAGGAGTACATCTACATCTATATGTAGATCTATATGTACAATCAAAAGTGTACTCTTAAAGCGCTTTGATATTGTGGGGCAATTTGCCGGAGCTTGAGCCCTTGAATCTCCTCTTTGATGTGAAAGCCAGCCTATATCACATTCAAATGCAAAATAAAATTTTGTGTAAATTTTGGAAATCAACATCTGGCTCTGAGCAGGGAGAGGTTTATAATTAACCTCTGAAAATGGAATAGTGGATTATTAAAAAACTCACGTTGAAAATTTTGAAACTTCTGCCTTTGACAACTTAATAGGCCAAATTAAGTTTCATTTATGTACATTGCATAGATACATTATTATATAAAAAAGTTAATAGATAATACATTATTAGATAATACTGTTATGTCACCATGACAGTCCTATTGAATCCTTCTGCTGAAAATCAATGGACTCGCAAGAACATCAACAATGTTCATCAGTACAGATAAAACCTTCTGTAGCATCTCTATCACTTTTCTTGAGGCAGCTTAAGTTTTTGATTAATTATTCATCTTCTCTAATGTCTGAAGATAGGTCTAGATAATTTTAATTAAAAAGCATCAGCTGAGCAGTGTTGCAGAAGGTTCTGTGAGGCACCTTTCCAGTACCTTACTTCTCTCCTTGATGTTTAAAGGAGTTATCCTGCTGAGGTTATTTTGTCAGGTTTCTGTCAGACTGTCTTTTCCACATTTTGCAGTTCATTGCTGCAGTCTCTGATAATCTTACCACACTGACTGGCTGCAGTTATTACCCTTTATATGAAGGATCTATGTTGAAAGCCAGTTATGAGTTTCTGTCCCAGTGGATTGCATGATGAAGTTGAAGCAGGCTGTCATCCAAAGCTGTATAATAGCCTCAGCTGGGAAATACAAAAGTGCCATGGATTATTGATAGAGTCATATCTACAGTTCTGCTGACAAATTTGATGCCTCTTTTGCTAGGTTTCTGTTATTAAGAAATACCTCTCTTAGTATGTCACCCTTTCTCTCTCCCTGTGTGTTCCATTTGGCTTGGCTTATGAGTTGGCTTTGTGCCACATATAGAAGGTAAAAATTATATACTTAATAACCCTAATGTTACAAGGAAAAATGATGAACTTAAAAAAAGCTCTAATGATCTTAATTCAAAAGAAAACCCTAGAAGTAGAAATTTAACAGACCATTTAAAATTATTTTTTATTCTACTTTCAAAGTACTTCATAAAGCATTAAAATACATAACTTTTCCTTATCTTGAATATCTACAGTACCAAGAAAAAGGGAGAGAAAGGAAGATTATTCTACCAGTTCTAAATAGTTTAACTGTCATGCTGGTAAAATATCTCCCTTATTTATCGAAATTATACCCACATTGTTATAAAAAATCTTCTTCCCCCTTCATTACGTTGTATGGCATAATTGTTATAAGGAAAACTGAAAATTTTGAAGATTTTGGTTGACATAATTTCAGAAAGTTTACTATTTATATCTTTGTGAAAACTCTACCACTGCTACCTCTGTGTTGGAGGTAAATTTTTTCCTAGGTGAAGCATAAGAATGTAACTGGTAAAATAGGGTAAGTTATAGTGGCACCGAGGATTCTGCAAAGCACGTTTCACTTCTCAGCCATCTATTCAGCCATGTTATGGGAGCATGAGATGCAGTATTTGGCTGAGACAGAAGCACATGTTCAAGATGGAAATATTGTGACAGCAGATGCAGTGGTAGCACTTAAGAAGACATGAAAGATATCCTCAGTGTTTCAAAAGGTATGACATGAAGAACCAATTAGTTAAAAAGCATCTTGGCTAATCATTTTCAGAGAAGGGAGATACCACTGCTCAGGGCTGTGATCATTCACCACCCTGTGCTCCAGATCATAAAAAGGTTTTGACTGCCCTCCTGAGCAGTATTCAGTCCTTTCTCTACCCCAGAGAGTAGAGTACGACTGATGTTACTGATAATCAGTCTGTTAAGACATAAGGAGCTTGTGCCACTGGTTTCAGTTCTGAGAGGGGCCAGTTGAGATCTACTAGAATGTCTTGAAATGAGGCTGAAATATTGAATAGTGACCTTCCCCTTTTATTAACTCCTTTGTTTAAAAAATAAATCCGGAATAAATGAGAAAAGAAATAGAAAAAAAGAAGGAAAGCCATTTCCATGCTAATAAAAACAATGACTGAACAAGGGCAGTGAGATCAAGTTTTCACAATGCTTTTATCAAGTGAAGTTTTATTAATAACCAGATATTCCAAAAGACTCCCTGGCATATGAACACCTAAGTACCTGTCAGTGGTAAATCAATTATTTGTGCCAACTGTCCCTTTTGCAAGGGAGCGTTAAAATATTCTGTTTAATCTATAAATGCTGTGGGAATTACCCTTCACTTATTAATCTTGAAATAAGTATTTGTGCAGAAGTTACTTAACTAATTTTGACCCATTGATCTCTGAGGTGAATGGTACCTCATTGTTCTGTGTGGTATGTCATTTTTGATGTGCTCCTTTGGGTATCAGCAGAAGAGGGGCCTGTTATCTTGGTACAATCAGACTGCTGTACTCAAGGATACATGGAACTCCAAGGAGGGAAAGAGGACTTCTCTTTGTTCCTCTTGAAAACTCATGCAGAAGGGGCGATCTTCTCAGCATGTTGCAGAATAAGGAAGTGAGGAGGTATATGGGTGATCTGGAAGCTTGCAGAGCCACAGAGATTGGGCAAGGGAAAGTCATGTATCTATCTTTCAATGTGGAATACTGCAAAGTCTGTCTTTCTAGACAAAGAAAGTCTTTGTCTATACAGCCAAAGTTGACTATAGAGGTTGCAGCAACCTATGAAAAAATTGTACAGCTTCTGTATTGAGCAGATCTGAAGGAAAGACACCAGCTTGCAAGAAGAAAAGTATCTTTCTAGTTTACTCCTAATTACAAAAGAAAATGGAGAACAAATAGTCTTGGAGTTCACTTAGCATTCTGGGATTCTTTCTTAATGAGAAGAATGTGTAGAATAAAGTATCAAGGTTTGGCAGGATCAGAGACCCATCGTGACAAGAATGTAGTGATGATACCATGAAGGCATGTGTGTGTAGTGTATTCCTTTTTATGGTAAATACAGGCATAAGGCAACTATCTAAAAGCGTTAGCCTTTTGTCTGCCCCACCTATGTTATCTTGAGTATTAAAAAGACAAGTCTCAATAAAAAAAAGTGATTTTGGATACAGGATATTGCTTGGATGAATATGCTGAGATACTGTTGCTTAAACCAGTACATATGAAAAATGGTACTGAGTACATCTGTATGCATAAACATTTCTGTGTATTTTGTGCAAGTAGATGTATTTGCATGCTTTACACACACAGACACACACTGAGATTCTTTATTGTAGTTGTACACATGTATCCCACTGGTATGTATCCTTTTATCATAAATTAGATAACATCTCTTTTCTCTATCAGTGCTGTTTTAAAACAAATTAAAAAGAATGTATTTAATCACAGTTTAATCTTTCAGGTTTTGCTCAAGAAAACATTCCAGGAGAATTCAGAACAGCATATTGCAAGCTCTTGTAGAGGATCTCCTTTGATAAATACATTATATTTTTCAGATGACATATTCTGGATGATCATAGATGGACTGATAGACTGCATAATTATGTCCAAGAACATTCCTATAAGACCTGTACGAGGTAATGTGTTTTCTATATTTTTTCCAAGTACTATGTTGCCATTCTCTCAAGAACTGATCTGCTCCAAGAGCAACTGTGGAGCATACAGAATGGATTAACGGTGATAATTTCTTAATCCTGTTAGTGAATATTGAAATGCAATATCTAATGGGAGGTAGTCAAGCATACTTTTAGATATAGTTTTATTTTCCTTCTCCTTCTTTCTCTGTTACTGAAATATTAAGTAATTGAACCTTATTTTTTGCAATTGTTGATGAGGAATCAGCAGTAAAATTGAACATATCTCACTAATTAATTTTAAAAAAAAAGCAATGGAGGGTTTTTTGTTTGTTTATTTTATGTTCCGTATTTCTGAATATAGTGTTTGGGGAACGTGAGAACTCTGCCAACTGATAGGTCAGACTGCAGATTCTCCCAAACTAATTCATATTACTAAGACCTGTACCTGGTGTCTTTCGTCCACACAGACTGGAGTCTCTTAGGACAGTTTGTGTTAAGAATCCCAAAACAGGGGATGGAGGCAGATGTATTCAACAAGCACTGCCAGCCAGCTCTTTGGGTGTGATCTATTGGCTGCCTGCATCATGTAGACTGATGGTTGGTACCAATAAACCTTGCCCAAAGGAGGCAGCAGCAAAGTAACCACAATGTGTTTGGGGTTATTTCTTCCTTTTTTTTTACTTTCCCTTCCTTTCACGACTGTCATATACAAGAATCAATGTGATGATTTAAAACTGCGACTTGTTTGAGGAAGAATAGTGAAGCTGATTTCTCTGTCGAGAAGTAATAGAGAAAAACAATTGTTCATGAAGACTGTTTCATCCTCTAAGCAGTTATTCAGGTTACTTTGTTTTCTCCATTGCTTTCATAATTACAATCCCACCAAATTCAATGAGGTTAGCTTAACATTTATTTATTAAAATTAGTTAGTGACTGAACATAGGATGTGAAAATATTACTCTCCTTCAACATTACTTACTTTGAATGTTTACTTTTGTGACAGTACATCCCATGGGATAAATCCAGTTCCTTAAACATGAGAATGAGATATGTACAAAAGCCATTGAGAGTGAAAACAAAAAAAACCCTATTTCTCATGCTGTTTCTTAATAGCTAAAAATAGCTTTGAAACTTTTGGCCAAGTAAAAAAATCATAAAAATCAACATATTTGTCGATTTTTTAAAAATTTATTTTTACTGATTGTACTGCTTAAACATATTTCATTCTTCTAAATTTGTTATATTAAGGACCTTTTTGGATTGAACATAGACTATATGTGTTTGAGTTTGGAATTTGATTTATCTAAAGGGGGTTTATGCCAATACTGGTTCTTCACCTTCTTTGACTTTAATTGCTCATTTAATTGATTTTAGTTTAACCATAATTTTGCAAAACCTTCTGTGTTGCTATTTGGTAAGGACATGAGAAATGGGAATTAAGTGGTATGTGTAGGAACATGCATTCTGTGTTTTGACCATATCTGGATTTAAGAAAAACTGACTATTGTCAAATTCATCTTTAGAAGACCCTTAGAATTACCAGCATAAAATCAGAGGGCGGAAAATATTTTTTTTTATCTGTAGTGTTCCATACATATTTGTGAAGTAACTTTTATAATATCTCCTGAAAAGGTGAGTTGGAAGTTTTCAGCAAAGTAGAGCAAAAGCTAATGAAATTGAGCTATTTGGGTCTATCACAGAGGGAATTCTTGAGGTTTTCCTCCTCTACCTTTGTCCTAAAAAGGATAAACTGGGGGCTTTTTTGTTTATGGTTGTCTTGAAGGTGCACATAACTAGTTTATATCAGAAAGTCCAATACATGTTCACCTAAACATTTGCTTTCAACTCTGCTTAAGAATGTCTGTAGTCATTGAGAAGAACATCAATATAGTAAGCTAGAGAAATTAGAATGTTAAAAGAAAACTTGATTTAAAATAATCATAATGAATTTATGTAGTGATGCAGTAAAGATGCATACTAGATTTCTGTAGACATCTAGACGCCAAGCCTGAGGACTTCTGAAGGAATAATGAGCACACAAAAGCAATTCCATTTCCCTTTGGTCAAATTTATGTCACACACAAATATGCAAAGGGCACATTCTCTGAGGCACAGAAAAGTGAAAATAGTATTGGTTGGATTGTTGTTGATCACTCACATTTAACAATGAATATGATAAATGAAAAGATGTACCTTCTGTTTATGTAAATTTTGCAGGTGTAGAAAACATACTTGACAAGGAACTGTTAGTCTGCACCTCAATGAGATCACCTCTCAAATCATGCCTTTTCTGGAAAAGGATTCAATTGTCATATACTTTGCCCAGTTGAATCTGACACATATATGTGGATTTTTTGCCGAACCACAGTTTCGGGTTTGGGTTTTATTATTTCTGGGTTGGTTGGGTTAGCTTTGGGTTTTTTTGCCTTTTTTAAATTTTGATTTGGATGTTTTGATATGGTAAACAAAGAATAGAAGGACAAAGAAAAGTTTCACGTTGCCTAAATCTAACAGTAGGGTAAGTGAAATCTAAATATTAACAGTCATGAAATCAGTTTTTTCCCTTTGAAGTTTAAAATAGCAAGAGCCATTTGAGTGAAAATTGAAAGGAAATATTTTCCAAAGCTTTTAATTTTAATTCTTTGCATATAAGCATTCTCAAGGGTTTTTCCTAGCTACAGGAAACACATCTATCACATCCCCTAATGCAGGAGAGGTTTTTATTCCTTAAAAAAATTCTATGACACTTTAATTTTTTTTCACACTGTTGTTTTTATTTCTGGAAAATTTCCATGAAGAACAAATGGGAAAATGGTTGCTATTAAAAATAAAATAAATTAATAAAATACAGAGTATGTCCTTACTCTACACTCCACAGGAAAGTGAACACTGCATTGGAAATAGGAAGGAAAAAAATCCAAATTGCACAAGTGCTAGTATGCAACTGTTTTTTTGAAACCTCAGGCTGGCCTGCAATAAAATAAAAAAGTTACAATAAGAAAGAGATATCTTCTTTTAAGACACTGTTCAGTTAGGTCAATAGCACAGTTAGCAGAGGAAATAATGCAATAAATCTTCCATTTTAATTTAAGATAAAATGTTTGCAACACTTAAAATTCTGCTTCATAAGCATTTTATTAAAACTGACAAACACAGGTCTATTGTGTGTGCTCATGCGCATATGTGAGGAAGAGGAAAATTTGTATAAAATTCAAACTCGGGTAAGCTTTTTTTTAACAAGTAAAATGAGAGCTGTAGCTTAGCAGCCCTCTTGAATCAATACAGAGAAGTTGAGCTCCTTATTGATTCTCCTGATAAAATGATGCAGTTGTCTCTCTCCCTCTCTCCTTCCTTCTTCCCTATAATACAGTAGAGCATTAAAAAAGCAGAATAAGTACATTTACAGCCTTCTTAGTGCTGCCCACAGGGTGCTATAAATGCACAAACTGGATATAATTGAAGCACGTATTAACTTACCTTCTGTTGTACAGGAAGAACATAAGCAGGACGTTAATGTGCACAGTGTTGAAACTCTTAACTTGGGGGATGAGAATTAGCTTGCAGTAGTAATTTGATAAGCACCTGGGAAAATTGCAAGCTTCATTTCCTGCAATGTGGAATATGATTAAAAACAGAATATATTATTATCAGGGGTACCATTAAAAAACGTGTAGACAGCATTCTATGATGTTAAAACGGAAATTGAAAGTTGTATCCAGATGTTGAAGATGCTGCCTGTTAATTATTGTCTACCACAGTGAATTAAAAGTGCAATTCAATTATTTGCTTTGTCAAGCAATATTTTGATTAACTTGAACGTTAATTTTGTGCATCTGGTGTTTTTCACACTGTGATAAAGGCAGTAGTGTCAAGGTATGCTACTCTGCCAACAGCCTCTTGAAACAACAGAAAGCACATGTGCAAAGCAACAGTAAACCATAATAAATAAAAGAAAGAACCTTTCCCATTTCTCCCTCCCTTTTATTTTTTTTTTTTTTGTAGAGAAGAAGAAAACTTTCTCAAAGGGCATTCAGTTCTAGTACATAATTTAGTATGCATTTATGAATATGGAACTTGAAATTATATCTATCTCCTGGACTTTTGCAGGTATTGTCTTTAATTGGTGGATTTCATTCTGATAATTAGTGTATTAAGTCATGATAAACCTTCCGGTTGTGATCACAGAATGGGTAATGTTGGAAGACACTACACTGGATCATCTGGTTCAACATCCCTGTTCAAGAGGGGTCATCCTGGAGTACATTGCAATAAACAGTGCAAAGTACTTTTGCAGAACCTGGCCAGTAGGAAACATCTGTATGACCATATAAATTGACCATAGGCTTGTCTGGGTTGTTATGTGCTGTTTCTCAATTCCATATAAAATTAAATCCAAAACAAAACAAAACAAAACAAAACAAAACAAAACAAAACCCCAAAAAAACAAAATAATGCAAAATTCCCCTGAAACCCTCACACCACCACCACAAAAAAAACCTTCCAAAATAAAAACAAACCCGAAAAACCACAAAACCAGCAAAAAAAAATCCTCACAGCCAACCTAAACCCCACAAAAAATTGAATAAGAAAAAATAAATTCAAAATATCCTGTAGGTATAACTTGCGTGGGTGCTTGTTTTCACTACTCCAGGGAATATTTTGTAGTGGGCTGTGGGTGCTCATTTGTGAGTTCTCTTTGAGGACTGGTAGGGTTTTTTAGGATGGTGGGGTTATTTTGGTTTTCAGTTTGTTTGTTTTTCATTTTGAGAGTCTCTAGCAAGAGCTACTGTGCAGGTTGGGACTGGAAATGATGTTCCAGATAGTACTGGCTTCCCCAAGGGAAACTAGCTGAACTGAGGAGGAGCTGGCAGCTGCAGGGCAGAATATACATCACATTAATCTCCCCAACAGCAGCATTCTGCTTCAGAACATGCTTTCTTAGACCTGCAGCAGGATTTATGGCTGGCTTCACTGGCTCATTCTCTATTTCTTTTAAGACTTGCACTATCTCTGCTCCCCTCTCTGAGGCTCTGATATTTCTCAAAAGATTCCGTTAGCTTTCAGCAATTTTTCCCATTAAATAATTGATTTTTATTCAGCATTCATATAGAAATTATTTAATTAGCTGAAAGCTACTGTCAGATGGCATGGAAGGAGAACTTCTATTACCAGCTGAGAAACCTCACGTATTTCTATAGAAGATAGTAGGAAACAGATAGCAGTTATAGGAAGAAGGAATTCCTGAAAGGTGAAAGGATGTAAATGGGTGTTTTACCTTTTTCTGAAGTGAAAACATGAATTACATAGAAGCTTTTAAAATATTTTCCTTTTCCCTCTGGGAAAAAAATAATCTCTCTTCATTGTAATATGGCATGGAATACAAGTGGTTTCTTCAGTTCAGGAGCACTGCATGATTCAAAACAATGAATTTACCTTATTCAGCAAAAAAACACATTAAAGAGAGTAGAAGCTGGTATGAGAAAACCTTGATTCAATCTACTTAATGACTTTTTTGACATCATGGAAAAATCATGTATTCTCCCTTCCTGGATTATTTTTCTTCCTTGCCACAGAACAGTGATATGAGGGCAAATATGTTAAATGTCATTAGGGAGATAGAACAGAATTTAATTAAAAATTTATAGAACAGCTTTCCGTAGAAGAATACAAGTTTGTCAAAATACTTAACACTGAAAAATAAAAAAAATAAATATTTTTGAGAAAAGATGTGTGTGTGTGTGATGAACATTACTCAGTGAATGAATGAAGAAGCATTTAAATTCTCGAATTGATAAATTCTACTAGTTCTCTCTATTTTGTATATACAGAATTAGATAAAGAGGAGGAGGTATGGATAGACTTATGAAGACAGAACCAGAGTAGAAATCATGTAAACTGAATGCTTCTTGTAGGCTTTGTGCTCAATTTCTACATTAGCAATAGTTTATACAACAGCATCATGATTATTTGTGTTTCATGAAATTTAAACCCTCCGACAAGCCAATTTTTTTTTCAGGCTCCACATAAAAGATAAAAAATTAAGAAAGTGGATGAGGTTTGTTTGTTTGGATGATTGGTTTATTTTACATGTAGTAGCACAAAATCTGAAGGGCTATTTCTGTCAGTTTCAGTTTTTGAAAAGTGGGAGTTAATATGAGACACTTGAATACACAGAAAAGTCATTGCCTCAGGGATATTGGGGCACTTTATTCTTCATAATAAGTCTGTGAAGACTTTAAAAATGAGAGGGGTGTTTTTTTCATAAAAATAAACTTAATGAAAAACATTATACTATGCCTTTCTAGGGTTTCAAGATTTTATGTCAAAGGTCAAATGATTTTATAGTCAATTTCAGAATAAAAATGCTCTAACTCATCAAAATGATTAAAATAAATTAAACAGGTTTTGCAAGTAGGATTTTTTTGAGAGCAAAGTGAAGATAGTGTGCCGGGGAAAGCTACTACTCAGTAATTTTTTATATGTGTCTGTCCTTTTTATTTCTTTCTGCAATCTTTCCTGTTTATGTAGATTTTGATGAATATTATGGCAGTTCTGACTAAACTCTGGCAATGACATGTGCAGTTGCTCCAATGGAGGAGATTTCCTTATTTTTTGAGGATAATTGAAGTAATTTTGTTTGACTGAATTTAATATCTCAATACTTTATAACAGTTAATGCCTTTATTCCAATCTTTTGTTTTCAATAAATTTTTAATTTACTTTTTCACAGGTTTTTGTTAATCTAAATGTTCCTTCAAGTTTTTACTGCTAGTAATAATTGTGTTACAAAAAATATTTTTTTTAAAGAGGACTTGCAAAATTCCAATCATAACTGCTGTTCTTTCATCTTTGTTTTCAAAAATATCTGTATACCTTTATGGAATTATTCTGAATGTGGATAAAACAATAGTTAGCTCAATCTAGAAAATCACATGCACACAAATTACAACACGTAAGTTACTTCAAGTGGGCTCTCAGGATTTTTGTCTGTATACTTTTTTGGATAAACAATTTTTGAGGTTTTGTTTGTTGTGTTCCCCCATCTTACCTCTGTGTGCTAAAAGAACTGAGAAATTCACAATAAGTTAAACCATCACAGGGTGTTTCAGAAGCTGAAAATACTATCTGAATGTTCAAATAAGGTGAATGATATTTTGCTTCACATGCTTTAAAACTGCTTCCAAAAATCAGAATAGTAGCCTCTTGTCATATCCTTGAATGTTAAGTCTTATGATTTTTTCTGTTTATTAGTTCTTTTTATTTTTATAGGAAATAATATGACTGATAACCCTGTCTCTTGGAATAAAGTAAAGCCTTAAGGTTAAAGCTGTCTAGACTCTTTTTTCAGTTTGCTTTCTGACCTTTTCTTGTATTACAGCGAGTGAACTAACATCTGACAAACCTTTAATTTTGGTAGGTTAGGCTACATGTTATTTGGAAGAAAACTACAGTTTAAAGACAAATGTCTTCAAACTTTAATACTGTCATATTTCACAGTTCAACTGAACTTTACTACTTCTGTCATTTTTTCTTTTATTTCTTTAAGCAAATAAATTTTCTAGCATTTGAATTATTTTGTAGACTTTAAGCAGGATTTTTAAGCTGGAAAACAAATATTCTAAGTTTTGAGCACAGGCAGCAAAAAGGCAAAATTTTGCTGATTTCTCATGATATCAGTCTTTTTTAATAGCTTGACCTATTTTCAGTAGTTATTGCTCCTCTGACAACTGCTTTTTAATATTAGTCTATAAAAGTTATGTAAATTAATGTGATTTTATTTATCTCATATTTTTAAGTGTGAGACCAAGGGAACACCCGATTACATTGTTCTTAATCACAGTGTCACAACAAATATTTCAGAAGATTTTATACATGAAAATAATGGGCATAGAAATGCCACATAAAACTTCTGTATTCAAGGATGCATATAAGCTCTCATGCATGTTGTACACAGTCTTCTCCTTCCTATGGAAGAGGCCAAATGTAAGATGGGATGGTAACGAGTTCACATATGAAGGCTTTCATGATGCATCTGAGGTATGAATTCTGCTTCAGGAGGAAGGAAAGAGGGAAGAGAAGTATGAATTGCCTGGTCTCTGGAACCACCCGTACCAGATAGGATTGGCAAGTAGTTTGAAGATTACTTGTTTGGCTTGTGAATAATTAGAATCATAAAAGAGTTTGAATTGGAAGAAACCTATAGTGGTTATCTGGTCCAAATCCCCTGCAACTGACAGGGATACCTTCCATTAGATCAGGTTGCTCATAGCTCTGTCCCACCTGACACTGAATATTTCAAGAGAAGTGGCATCAAACACCTCTCTGGGAAACCTGCTTCATTATTTTACCTCCCTCATTAAAAACACATTTTTCCTTATATGTAATCCAAATTGATCCTCCTTCAGTTTAAATAATTATCTCTTGGCCTGTCTCAATAGGCCCTGATAAGAAATTAATCTCTATCTTCTTTATAGAAGGTCCCCTTCACATACTGAAAGATCGCAATGAGGTCTCCCTGGATAAACAACCTCTAACTCTCTTGGGAAAGCCTCATGAAAGAGGTGTTTCATCCCCCTGATCACTATTTTGTCTCTTCTCTGACTTATGTCTACCGGTCCCTGTCCTTTTTGTACTAAGAACTCCAGAGATGAACAGGGTACTCCAGGAGGGTCTCATGAGAGGGAAGGGCAGAATCCCATCCCTTGCCCTGCTGCTCACACTGCTTTGATGCAAAGCAGGACACACTGGATTTCTGGGCTGCAAGTGCACATTGTGGGGTTTTATCCAGTTCTCAATTGTTAGTATCCCCAGCTACTTCTCACCAGGGCTACTCTCTACTGCTTCATCCCCTAGCCTGTATTGGTACTGGGGGTTGACCCAATCTAGGTGCAGGACCTTGTACTTGGTCTTTTTGAACCTAACGGGGTTCCCATGGGCTCACTTCTGCAGCTTGTCCAGGTCCCTCTAAACTGCATTCCATCCTTCAGGTGTATCAACTGCACCACTCAGGTGTTTGCAAAATTATTGAGGAGGCAATTGATTCCACTGCCATTGATTCGGGGTTTTTTAATGTAAGAAAATGGAGTGAAGTTCTTTCCCTTGAAGGGACAAAGATCAAATGTTTTATTGAATTTCCAAGGAGAATACTTAGTTTTGAGAGAAAAAAACACTGTTTTGATTTTGATGGATTTAATGTTTCATGTGGATTTTCTGGTTCTGTTTAAATAGAAGACAACCTTGGTTAAATATTCTCCACAAGCAGCTCTAGTTGATATATTATTTATCTTTTTATTTGTATATTTGATTTTGGTTTTGTGCAGGCCTTGCTTCGTCTTGAGCAAATAAGACTTTGTGGTCTATAGAATCAAAATGTATAATAATGGTTTGCAGCATATTCCGTAAATATATAGTATATTCAGAAATGTGGAGCTCCCATGAAAATTTAACCATGTATATACATCCATTTCCTAGGAGTTTGACAACTCAGTTGGGATTTCATGATGTGCTTTATGGTGTATTTTACGGTTAGTATCTGTTCTGCATACTGACTACTATGGGGAATAAAATGCTAAAGCCAAATTAGCTTTGCTTTTTCAGCCTTATCAAAATTTCCCTTTCCTGTTGTGTCCTTGTGATACTTTGACTGTAAGTGCTGTAGTACCTGAAAGACTGAGAATGGAAAGGAGTGTCTCAAATAAGTATTCATGAACTGGAGCATGCAGCCAGGCATAGGGTTCTTACCTTTTTCAGACTCACCTGAGTATGATACCTTATAAGGTTAAGAAGATATGTTTTCTAATTTTGTGGAATCTCTCTATTTTTGACAAAAGAATAAGATAAAAAAGAACTTATAATGAGTTGTTTTTAATTTAATCCTTTGGAGAACTATTCTATCAGAATTGGGGAAAAAATGAAACCAAGCATTATATGCTTGCAAATGGGTTCATTCAAGGGATTTGGCTTCTGGAATACAATGAGACCTAGGTTATGTTTGAGAAGACCTTGGGTATGTGGTTTATATTAACAAATGACAATGTAAAATAGTCAACAGACTTAAAGACTCATAAAGCAAGGTGCACTGATTTTTTGTCCAAGCAGCCTGTTAGCCTAGTACAAAAAAACCCTTTGACTTTGTTTATTTTCACAAAATTCTAGTGTGAATTACTGACAAAAACCCACAAAAAGCCCTAATACTGAGCAAATTTGTACTAAGAAAATTTCAAATTATTGAAAATGTTGCCTGAGTTTTCAATGTGAAGTTACATAAGCAAGATTACTATAATTTTCCTTTCATTTACTGCAGAAACTGTTGCAAAAAAGGAAAAGTGTAGCATATTGGCATCTTTGTGATCTGAGTATTTAGTGACATGAGGACTTTGAAACTGACCAAAAAATAAGTGACTGCATCAAGGAACAAAATATTGATCTTATCCTGTTGAAGTAAAAGGGTTTCTGTAAATAACTTTAAGAATTAGACCACACCAATTCTTTTGGATAACTGAATATGTTCTAAATTTCCCCATTATTACTGGGTTCTGAAAATGTTGTAATCTTCAAATATATTTAGGAATATGTTCTGGATTTGGCTGGGATAGGCTTGGTTTTCTTCCTGGTAGCTGTTATAGTGTTCTCTCTCAGATGAAACCAGGACAGAATCATACCAATTTAGTGTATTGATTATGGAAGTTTTTGATTTAGCAATCAAATTTTAATCTGAAGCACAAACAATCCTAGAAGTTATGTACTGGAAAAGCTGATTCCTATCGGAAAATCTTCAGCTCAGGAAATTCCTTATGTGCCAGTTCACTAAATAAGATACACCATTAAGATGGTATTTGGAATAATTAAAATAAATTGCTCTGCATATTATCTGTGGATAGTTAGGGATAGGCGGTCGGAGAAGTTCGGGTTGTACAGGTAAGGTAGGATCCTCCTTTTAGCGTTACACAAGCAGAAGGAAGTGACACGGTAAACCTAAGCTATATAACCCCACGTAACACGGTAATAAAATGCCATTAGCCGTCTATCCACATTGGTGTCAGCGAGCTCATGGCCCAAGCAGCCTGGGATTGACTGCCGTGCCGTTCCTGAACCAGGTCGTCGCGCCTCAGTTGAGGCAACAGTTTTCTTAAGTATTCTTTTATATTTTGTGTTTATTAAAAATTTAGTATTTCTCTTATTTCCCTCTTATAGAAGAAATAATTACTAATACAAAAAAAGTCACAACAAATTGGTAATAGTAGTCAAAATGCTTTTGAGTAAATAGGTCTTGCATTCTCATAAAAAATCTCCTGAACTCCAGCTGTGTGGATGTTTCTGGAGTTCGTGGGGATATTAAGGTGTCTTTTCTCTAACCTAAATATTGCCAAGATTTTGAGATATAGATTTTTTTTCACCCAAGGTAATATGGCTAATACTTTGAATTTGGACCCAATTGTGGGAGCTAACTTGTATTTGTATGTAACTTTTAAAATACCTTGTAATGGTCTGGTACCACTGATGATGAAAATATTGTCAACCATATAAAAAAATTAACATCTGATTTCCATTCTCTTCCCCAGCAGTGATGAAGCACTGATTGGTGACTTCAATGTAATGTTATTCAATGACCTTTAAGTGCTCTTAAGTGTATATAGTTAAGTAGAAGCTATGTAAATGCTTTGTATCAGTTGAGAGAAATAATTTCATTGAATAACAGCTTTTGAGGTTTTTTTTCTCTACCTGGGAAAATAAATGGGATTGCATAGTAATATCCATTCTCTTGAATGCTGGAGTCCAGGGTGTTCCCCTGGCTTCCCAAAAAAGGATTATCATCACTGCAGGAAGAATTACAAGTTGCAAAAGATAAGTAGAGTATAAATTAGATTGTTAAAAGGTAGAAATGTGAGTCTGTACATAGTTATGATAAGAAGTTTAGAGCTAAGATGGAGGATTTTTAGACGTGGTATGTCAGTTATTTTTCATGTCATCCATCTTTGAGCCAGGGTGGCATTTCTGGATTGGTTTGTCAGAAAACTGGACAAAGGGTCACAGATTGGAAATTAGCTGTAAACGTTAATATGGTATAAAAGATAAAACCTGCCTTCTGGGCAGGGGGAGTGCCTCAGACCAGCTTGTTAAACAGACCTCTCTAACTTAGAGAGAAAATTCCTTAGATAAGAAAGAATAAACAACCTTGAAAACCTCAGAAAATGCCTTCTGCGTCTCCTTTGGTGCTCAAGCTGAGAAAAAAGGGAAATCATGAACTCGAACCACCACCTGAATGTCCTGTCTGTGGGTGATCTCAGGCTAGGAGACCCCACAGACAGCGACATTGAAAACTGCAATCTTCAGGTGGGGGACAAATGTGGATGGTTTTCTGTTTTGCCTGGGAGGCTGGGCAAAAGTCTTCTTTTTGCTACATTGGAATGAGTTTGTGAAGGTCAGCTGAGGAAGCTGAGCAAAATGTGATCTGAATGTTGGCTTCACACATCAAACCAGTGGTCTTGTGACTACAGTCCATTGTAAAATTCCATTTAACATTATTATGATCAGTGACTGGATTATTGTAGCTATATTTTGAATTTTTTTCCTCAATACTCTTGCCATGTTTTTGTGTCATCTTTGCTCCCAAACTGTCTTCCTAAAAGTATTTACCAGATTTATTAAAGTGCTCCAGTAGTCTTTTCCCAGCATTTATACAAATTTTACATGACAAGAGAAAATCTGGGAGATCCCTGAAGTATTACTAATCTTCAAGGAACTGCATTCTCACTGTAAAATTCTAAAACTTCACTACATGGTAAATGAAAGTTACTGTCTAACCAAAGCAGGAAATTTCCGAGATGGTGAGTTTAAGTTGCTTGATATAATTCTATGTCAGACCCACAATAAAACATTTTGGATGTAATGTTAAGAAAGTATCTCACCCCATTTCAAGTTTTTATTCTCTTGTTATATCTCTATTTCCCCAGCAAAGGTGCTAATAGAGCTGGTGAATGAATGCAAACTTTTAGCTATTTTAGTTTTGAGAAAAACCGAGTTTGAATAAATTTTATCTAGATGAAGCTGAAATCCATTTTATTGGCTATTTAAATGATTTGTTAATAAATCAGTGTTGTTTCTTAGTAGCTTTAAATTTTCTTTCAATGTTAAATATTGATAAGAGAGTAAGCAAGAACCATAAAACAGCACATATGGAAGAGTATCACCAACCTTAAAGAAAATTTTATACTAAAATACAAATATTTCATAACAAATTCTAGTTCTTCTTCTTGCAAGATATGAAGAAACTACTTTTACCACCACCTTGAGACCTTTAATTGAAGCTGAATCAAATAGTTGGAGTTGAATGGTTCAAAGAAAGATTCTACCACAGGACAAAACTGCCCTCTAGAATTGATTAATGATGATATTTGTTTCAACCAACCTGCCTCCAGACATCTACCTGACAACTGTTATTTTACGCTGTTAATTTTTGTGTGCATACGTCTAGAGAATGGCACATGGGATTTAGTAATTCTTCACTGCACAGTTAAAGTGCTCTGTTTATGAAAGTAAGCATATAAATGGGGGAGATACATAGAGATGTAGATATGGATCAGAACCTCAGTTTGGAGCTTATGGATCAGTTCTGAAGTTGTTGAATAGATGTGCTTGCCTTCTTCAGAAGGTGAGTGAAATACCTTTCAGTTTACGTTTTATGCTCTGCATAAGGAAGCTGTGTTGATCACATTCCCGTTCCAGTATTCATCTTCTGAATAAGTGGAATGGAGAAAAAGAATGTGTACCTGAAGGAAGTATTAAGTCATGATAGCAACTCTCTGTCATCAGTAGTCCTTATTGTCCGCAGATGCTAGGTTTGGAAGGAGAAAGAGTAAACTAGAATTGTAGAAAGGCCAAAGCAAATTAAGAATTCAGAAAAGCAGAGATTTTGGGATGTGTAATAAAGATTTATAAAAAAAAAATATCATTTTAAATAGGTAATGTAAGTAGGTCAGAAGAGACTTATCTATATTTATATACACATTTTTGTTTGGCTTTGTCATCTGTTAAGAAAAAAGCCAAAACACATTAAAAAATGAAGGTACCTCCTTTATTCAGGAGCTACTGTATGTAGTTCCCCTGCAAGAACTGTTTATAGGATGACAAGAAAACTTTATATGTGTTTGGCTTTCACCCATTGTTTCTCGGGTGATTTGTCTTTGCAAATTTCCACTAAAAGTAATCCTTTCAAAACAATTAAGTTATGACTCTAGAGACTGCTAAAATGTTACAAAATTTATTCATTCATAGAATGGACAACATAAATATTTCAGAAGGTAAGCTGGAGTAGCGATTGCTTCCACTAAAAACTTTTTCATTTTTTTAGTTTACCATATTTTAAATCTTTATTGGGCCTTAGAGAGAGTAATGATGGTAGGATTTTTTGTTTACTTTGTTCCCTTGAATAAATTTTGAAATATCTTGTGTCACTAAGTCCCATGAAAAAACAAACCAAAATAAAAGCCGAAACCCACACTGCCAACCTTAAGACAATTTAATTTGAGGTGTTGAAGTGCTATGTTGCAATTACATATTAAAGAAAACAATCTTATTTTTAAGATAAATATTTGGAAGCTTTTAAGGTGCTGGGGTCTGAGAGATGGGACTCCAGGAAAAGGGGTGCAAAGTAATCCAAGCAAAAAGCCAAAGGACAAGCTTGAGTTAGAGTCTGAAGTTGTTTATTGAAGGCAGAGCATCTTGAGCATAGAAGACAAGGGCACAGAACGTCTGAAGGGAGGGTATAGAAATCTTGAAGTCAAATACTGATTCTCACACTGCACTTGTAAATCTTTACAGCTTCAGTGCCACAGGTTCTAGCAAAAATTTCTCACTAGCTACAGATAACCTATTGCTCACATTACTTGGCAGCCGTACAAAACCACGATTTCAAAAACCTTCCTAGTTGCATATGCTGTACTTTTTCATATCTGTGATTTCCTAACCCAGGGTCTGTAGGCAACCAAGGCCAGGATATCTTGATCTGCTGTGCTCTCTGTTCTGCCTTGTTCTCCCATTTGTTCTCCCTCATAAGGAGATTTGTCACAAGTCAGGACAGAAGATTATTATTTTCTAGTGAATTAATTGCTGATAAATTGAGAAATGCAGTGTGCTAAATGGTCTTAATATTGAAATCAAGTGATAAAATTTTTCTGGTATTGTGGAATTAATCCACATTCCCTTATTTCAGAGATGTGTCAAAGTGAGAATTGTACTAGGGTTTATGATTTATTATAGGTATTCTTTGAAACAGTTGTAATAATATATCATGTCTTTGTTATTAGTTTGAGGCCATCAGACTTAGTTGATAGACCCAAAAATGCAGCTGAGTTTGTGGATTTTCTGAATCATGTGCAAGTACTGCTGTTTTATTGCACAGGGTGGTGATGTCTGTGCTGTCACTTATTCTCTCCAGCTTAAGCTCAGATCAGTGAATAGTTCAGTTCTTCAAAGAAATTTCACTAATGAGATTTATAGCATTGGAAGGAGAGATCATCTAGCCTCCAATCCCTATTTTCCTTGTCAGCAGATGTGAGAATAGAAATCTGGGAAAGGTGCCAACTCTTCTGAAAAAATGTGTGTAATATTGTAATGAAAATCAGAACATAATTGCACTTGTAGACTATGTAGAGAACCATGACGTATGACCAATAACTGTGCCCTGTAGCCTGTGAATAAGTTCGGTGTTTTCACAACCCTGAAGTGGTCCAAGAGAGTGTAAAGTATTTTCAAGGAAGCTAAAAGAATGTTATGGTGCATGTGCACATTAACTAGCTGTTAAACATGTATTTAAATATTTAATGCATTCTAGTAAAAATATTGAACTTAATTTCAAAGGTGATATCATTTTTGGTTCTTGTCAGACTGGGAACAGGTCATCTTTCTAACATACAGAGAGTAAACCACCTCTACTATGACTCCTCTTCCACTAATAGCTTTGATTATTTTGCTAGAGCACACAGGATCCTAAAGAAAACTGCAGCATAGATAGATAAATTTAAATAGATTTTGTAAGATAGGCCTTTGATAAAAATGGAAATTTATTTTAAAAGGCAACACACTTCTTGGAAGACATTTCTTAAAATAAAACAACTTTCTTTGCTCTTCCTAGAATGCTCAGGTTCTAATACGTTTTGGGCCGATTCTTTGGCATAACTCCAGTAGTTTCTGGAGTGGCCTATTTAGTGTCCTGGATGTAATTTTTAAGTCTATAGCAATAGGAAACAAACAATAAAAGAATTTTCAAGATGAAGCCTTTTTCCTGATATTTCTCATAATAAATGTTTTCTTTCAGCTAGTGAAAGAAAAACAATTTTTCTTTCAGCATTTCCTGGGAATGGATGTGAGTATCTCATATGTATGGACATACTGAGTATTCAGTAAGGAGGTTTTGAGATAAAAATCTTGAAACAAATATTTAATGGCATTGGTGACAGGTCCTCCAGAATAGTTTATCTACTACTATAATTAGGACAAGCAAACTTTTCTATTTATCCTGACCTCTCATTCATTCATTCGTTCACTTATTCATTAATTTATTAAATCATCCATTCTTTAGGTTGTTACATGATCAGGTTAAAAGCTGGGGTTTTTTTGTGTATTATAGTCTTCCTTTTCATCAGAAGATCTATGATAGACAAATTTTTCCCTTACATATTTTAACTCTATTCAGAGATCTGGGAAAGAGAAGAGAATTTTTCTTAATTTTTAT
>VXBU01009015.1:197213-226298 GCA_013400315.1 Bombycilla garrulus
TGTACCCAGTTCTCTGCTGAGGAAAATAGATATATTTTCCTGAGTGCAGAAACAGCACACCCATAAAGTTTTCTCTGTAATTAAACTGTGGCATTGCATAGGTCAACTTAATGTTTCCTAACCAAGAAAGCAAGGTGCTCACTGGGGAAAAAAAAATTAAAAAGAAAAAAAAATTAAAGTAATTTAAATCTTTCTGAGCAGCAGCAAAACCTGGCACAGCTTCTACAGTAGTGTTGCTACCCATCACAGGTTCACGAGTGGATGAGTCTTATNTAAAAAATAATTTAGTCATTCTTTGGCTGCAAAGATGTGACCATGAAGGTAAACACAAGCACTTTTTTGTGCAAGAACACAACGATAGTTGAAAGTACAGCTGAAAAAAATGAGACCAGCCTTGATTGCAAGGATCTGTCATGATGTTGAGATAAGAACTGTGGCTCTAATTTCATACTTCTGCTTATAAACCCATAGTGGAATGGCTTTCAAGGCTGTTTTATTCAGGTTCCTACTGGTTCATCCACAGGCTTTGCTACTTACAACAAACAGACATAGCATTTTCCCCATTGTTAACAACAGCTTTTTTCTCTGTTTTAATCACCACATTCTTTTTCAAATAATGTTTTTCCAGGTCTGGAAATAATTTGCCTTGACCAAAACATTTTTCAGCACAGGAGGCAGGGATGAAAGAGAAATTTTCATGTCTTTGCAACTAAATGTAAGGGACAATTGCCCTCCCCTCTACCTCTCCTCTCTCAGTCAGTAAAGAAAGATAAGGCTCCACAGAAGACAGTTCCGAGCACTTCCCTCTCTCCAAGGATTATGTAGTTGCATAAATTAAAAGCCAAATCACTTGCATCAAATCTCACAGCATAAACAAGTCTCCTTTTTCTTCAGAGACAAAAGAAGTGTTAGATCTGTGTGCACAATAAGTAGATTTACAACACTTTTAGGAGATATTTTTTCTACTGCTTAACTGCCCTTAATGCTACAAAACTTTGACTTACTACATTTAAAATTTGTCTTGATAAATCTTCTGAAGCTCATTCTTCTGTTTGCCAGAGCAAAGAGCTTTTATGGTACCCTCTTTACTTTCCATCCATCCATCCATCCATCCATCCATCCATCCATCCATCCATCCATCCATCCATCCATCCATCCATCCATCCACTTTATACACCACAGCTGGCAACCTCTTGGTCTTTTTTGTCTGTGAATCAGGATAAGTCTAAGCATTTATGATTTGTTTTAATTCCACCAAAATAAGGAACACACAGCTTCTGGCTTTGGTGTGCTTTAGCTGCTCTTGCTGGAGGAAAATGAACCCATTTCCGTACACAATCAAGCAGCTACTGGGTTTGACCCCAGAATGCTGGTCAAATTTTGAAATGAAAACGTGAAAATGACAGTTATTTTACCTTTTTTTTTTAATGTAGATAATAATAGAAATCATGTTCATCAGAGCTGTTTGAAAATAATAGCTGTTTGAAAAAATACTTTGCAAATTTTAGTTTTGAACATCTGTTTTTGAGGGGCTTATAATCTTGAAGAGGAGGAGGAGGATGATAAATTGAGATCGTGATTTACCACAGATGTGTTATTTCATCTTCTTTTCTCCTTCTGTTTACATTCAATACTTAGAATTTATGTAGTAATAGTAATAAGGACAAACAAGAAAATTAGATTTAATTGTGGAAACATGATACTGTTAAACACATTATGTCTATTTCCTTCTAGTGAACTCCATTGCTTTTTTGACATTAGAATATAATGTGCATAGAAAGTAGCCATGCTGGCAGAACTTGTCTGTAATTGCTCTCGTGTTGCATAAATGGATCATAAAATGTTTTTAAAGATGTTATGGTCTGCTGTGTCAATGATCCATGTTTGAGAAAATTCAGTCTTTGCCAACAGAGTGCAGATCCTATTTGTGTTGAACCAGTTGAAATCAGCATTTAATCAGGGAATCTGATGGGGGGATTTGTGCAGAGTATTAATCTGTTAGTGCTCTAAATTAAATTTTTTAGTCTTTGGTCCTTTTTATCCTCAGTTTAGCATCTCTAAATCATTTATTTCTGCAGAAGACAGACTTGCTGAAACAATGAATCAGACACAATGAATTAACCACAATGTTAATGTTCTCCAGCTAACTTGCTGCTTGAAACGATACTGTACTTTGAATAAAAAACCAAACATATTTGTAGTGAAACAACCTGCGTATATTCAGCAGAAAAGTAGCAGCTCAGCAATTATCTGTGGTGAAACCACACAACTGTTTTCTTGCTGGTGCACTTTCAAAGAGATATTTTTAGACGTATCTGAAATCGAATATTTATAGGAAGACTTGGGAAAGGCATAGAAAAGACTGGTTGTGAAGAATTTTGAAGAGGTATATGTATCTTCACCTTGATACAAGGTTTTATAACAGAACAAGCAAGCATGTCATTGATATTTCTTTAAAATATCCTCAGTGATGCTGATTCACAAAGCATTTGTATTCTATATAGACATTTTCTTGCTCTGTCCTCAAGCAGCTTATATGAGAAACACACATAATTTATCAGTGTTTGGAATCTGCCTTTATATAACCTTGTAGTGTTCCCGAATCTGTGAAGTTCTTAATAGAAAAAGTGAATTATTTCTGGTCCAAATAGTAATGTATTTCTTTTAACATCTCATAGCTATATTCTATGCTGGCACCCTGAGGTGTCAGTGAAGAAATGGAAGTGAGATTGCAGCTGTGAATTAAATGTAAATGATGTGTATTGTACGTTTGGCAGCTTATTTCATCCTATCCTAAATTGGTTCTACAGCAAGTTTATAAGTACAGTCTCCGAATGACCTGTCAAAAGTTTCATAGCATGGAAATGAATCAATTAGTAGTTTATCATCTATATTGTATTTATTTTATATTTTATTTGGATTTGTTAAAAGGAAGCAATGAAGTTATGATAGGTAGAAAAAGCCTGTTACGGTAGTCAATTACTGAATATCCCTACTAGGGTTCTTGTAACATTGTAATTATGGTCACATACGCAGTGATTGTAACAGGGTGGAAGCTAGAGAACCTGGTAATATTTACTGGCTTTGTTTCATGTTTTGGCTAAGTATTTTTTTCCTTTTAAATGCGTATTACAGGAATTAAACGAAAGAGGTATATAAAAGTACATACACGAGCGCAGTTATAGAGAGTGGTTCTATCTCTCCTACAGAGCTCTCCTTTCCAATGACAACTAAATCTTGCTCATTAAATATTTGGCTCACTTGAGATATTTGGCTCACTTGATCCACATTTATGTGGACCTGTCACCTCTGACTACATGAGGTGATTTATCCATATATTTATACTAACAAAGTTCTACACCACAATATAATGTTAAGAAATGTTACAAATCATTAGACTACCTTGCATCATTTGATACAATGTTCATCACATTGTATAATTTCTCAGTATGACAATATTCCAGCTGTTGAAAAACAGATATTTATACATACACACACAGAAAAAGTAAAGCCATAATATTTTAACCAACACCTAGGTGGTTTCTTTGCAAAACATGAAACTAGCTCTGAAGTTCAAGCAAATGTTAAGCATTCTTCTGATTGATCTATTTTAATTTCATTATATCAATAATCATATAAAATTATGTATTGAAGCAGACATCGAAAAATTTTTTTACAGTGTACTTAAGGCTCTGGGAGTCATTTCAAGGCAAATAGAAAGTCAAGTAGAAACCCACTTTTCATTGGAGGAGCTCTTTTACAAAACATGTGTGAAAAAGCTATTTATTAAAACTAATGCTTCAGTACTATTAAGCAAAATCCTAAATAAGGTGCTCCGAAGTGATGAGAGCTAATAGAATGCTGAGTGGTCCTGAGGAAAAAGTGATATTTAGCAATATTTTTTAAGCATTACCCATGTGTTAGTACTAACAACCAAACTTGTATTAGTTGAAATTACCTGTTTCTCTCTGCCTTTATTTATCTCTCTGACAATGGAATAGAGATAACTGAAGTAAGACAGTAGAAAGTTGTGGTTTTTTTCTAAAATATTGCACCCTTGCATGTTCGTCTTTTGCGTAGTAGCATGAGCACTGTGCAAAAAGATTCAGTTGAGTTTGGTTGGTGAGTCCCCAAAGCTGTACCACTCAGAAAGGATCTAATCTAGATGTCTCAATGAAGTATTAGAGGTGTTTTAGATGTTTTTTCACAGAAAAACATCTTTTCATTTGCTTATTAATTTCTATGTTTATTTGGAATGTGACATTGTATTTAGGTAATGATGTATACTATTAGTTTCGGGGAGGGTTGAAATGTCTATGGTCACCAAGCTCCAGTTCTGATACTTCTCAACTTATCTGAGCAGTGGAAAAAAAAGATTATTTAATTCTTGTAAAGGGCTTCAAACATGACAAGAACTGTGCAAATGTTAAAAATTAATAAAATCATCTGCTCATAACTGAAATATTTTTGGTGTTTGGAAAAATACTGGTAAAATGTTGTTTTTGCAATTATCAAAATTATTTGTTTATTTTGGAGTTCTTTTGTTTGCAAAAGATATTCATGCCCAAGCTGCCATTGCTCCTTACAGCAGAAATGCAATAGGTCTGCATTTGTAAATGTGATTTTTAAGTCCAGCACTTGTAAGCAATAGTCTTACTGGGGGAAGAGCACACTGCTTTACCATTAAAAATTGCTCACGTATGTGTCAATTATCAGACATATGAATGGTCAAACCACGTTTCATCTATTTTTGGCAGAATAGAGCTGGCTTAGAGAAAGGGTACAAAATTATGCCTGTTTATCCCAGATGTGGGCAAGACTTTGTAATGCTTTGAATACACATTGTTTTCCAAGTGAAAATATTCCATTTCTACTTGCCCCTGAAACCCATCTCATGTATACAGTACCAGTTACACAGTGATTAGGCAGCTGTAAATTTCTTCTAAGAAAGATGGGATTAGAAACAATTTTTAAAGTCCTTTGCCTACTAAAAAGAGAAAACTAATTGAAAAAACCTGGGAAGACTGGAAAATGAGATGCATCAGTCCTTTAGTTTCCTGTGTTGGTAATGATTTGATTAATAGTAGTGTTATTATTTTGCTATTCATTCAGTATTCTTAGTTTTCCAAATAGTGTACTAAAAATAGACACCTTCAGACTTAACAAGTACTGGAGAAAATGAACCAAAAATTGGACAAGTGAATCTCTTGTTCTAGCATCGAGAAGGACTGGTAGCATATTTGCTTGACTAGAAATCCACATTAATGCAAATTTATAACATCCACATTGCTCTTGTGGAGGTCATTACCAATACTGACCACTGAGATGAATATTTGACTGCAGATTGGTGTTAATATGGGCCCCACCTGCAACTGGTGTAATAACTTCTCCTGATACCACCTGAAAATGAAATTCAATGTGCAAAATTTAAGAAATTTTGAGTTTGCTCCTGAGCAAATCACCTTATTTTTAATCCTTGTAAGTCTCAAAATTTGTATGCTTTTCCAAAGAGGCAAAAAAGGCATGTTTTTTTTTTTTTTTTTTACAAAAAAAAAGACCAGTGATTCAAACTGGATATTAAAGCATTTCATAGCATGCACTGATCATCTCTCATCTTATTAAAAAGCTTTTGAAAAATAATTTATTATTTAGTTGCTAGCAGATGATAAAATATTCATTTGAGATAATGGCACAATCAGATTATATTTTATTGCTCTCTGTTTATTGGTCTTGATAAAGGGACAGTGGATTAATTAAAACTCTCTTTCACCATCTCAATAACATGAAGAAATACAACTACTGGGAAAGGAATGACTTCATTCACAGAAGAGTCTTTTTATTTTAATTACATAATTTCATGTAATAAAGAAATAGGCATGACTATTCTGTGTCTTATATAACTCATTTTAAAGCTGCATCTAATCTGGCTTTGGAAGAAGGACTCAATGAACAACTATTTAAAGGTGAAATTATCACTGTGCTATTTATTCTTCATGTACTCAACAGTCCGAAACTTACCTTCTTTTTTTACCAGTCACTGCAAATTTGGGGTTCAATCAGTTTTCAGTTGTAAATAAGACTACTGTACTGAAGTGCTAAATTTCATTCTGCAAGGTTTATTTTTCCGTTTATCCTTCCTGCTTCTTCTCTCCTCTTAACAAAATGAAATGCAAAGATCAAGTGAAAGTTGCTGCTGATGGAAGATGTCAGAGTGACAGCCTTAGATAATGAGAACCTCAATTACCCCAAGAAGATGGACAGTACAGACAGCACCAGTGCAAGCTGCTTTTCACTGAACCTTTTACTTTATTCCCTGATCTGGATTGAGGAATCGGATAACTGTTTAATCTTTGAGATCTGCTGCTGAAACTGCTGAGAAGGGAGCCAATTAGTGGCAATTGTGAGAGATTTATGTTGTTTTAAATGATACATGTATCTGTCCACTAGGAACTGGTCTGGGAGCATCATCCCACACACTGCATCAAGCAGCTGTTGTGGGAGTGATAGCTCTCAGTTACCCACAGCTCTGTTATGATGTGCTGATAACCTCCAGGTGGAAGGTGCTCTACCCACTCACCTGACACTGGAACCACATTAGCTCCCTGTTCTGAGTTTCTCATCTGTTTTTGAATTGTGGCCTGTTGAATTTTAATCCAAATAAGAGCCAGCATCACTTACTTTAGGAAGCAGCTTGGGTTTCAGGGCATCAGAAAAAAAGGTCAAGATGTGCCACAATATTAATATGCTAGTTCTTACACTGACCTTAACTTCTGTAATTACTTCTACAACTATTTGGGCAGAATTTCAGCCATGCTGTCTCAAATATTTATGTATAATCTATATATCGGGGAACCTAGAAATATATTAGACACAATAAAACCAAGAGACCTCCCAAACCACTGAATTGGCAGCTCATATGCTGAATTTTGAGTTAAATGGCATAAAACAAGAGTTGTAAGGTGCTGCTTGGTGCTTTACTAGATTGCTTACTCTTGTCCAAATTGCTCTTTTTGGCAGAGAAAGTGATAGCTCCCACTGTGCTCAGATAGGAGGTGAAATGGGAACATGGCACTGGGAAGGGGCTTGAGGCAGAGGCAGTGGTTTGCCTGTATCAATGAGCTATATATATATTTTTCCTCATAGAATGCAGTATTTGCAGACTGTGAGACTGCTTTCAGTTTCCAGATCCCTTATGAATTTCAAATGGGAAAAATCACCCTGAACAAAGGGGCTGTGCCTGAGTGGAGGCAGCCTGGGTACGGAAGTCTGATATAACACATCTATTTCGCTACTTTTTCAATAGCAGAGTAAAAGGTGGAATATATATACCATGACAGTTTTTTTGTTTGATTGGTATAGTTTCACTTTTTTTTAATCTTGGACTGCATCAAGATCTGTCAACACTGAGAAAATATTTCAGTCACCATGCTTGAGTTTTTCATCCCACTTCTTTTTCTTTTACAGGTCATTAAAATTTGTGTGTGGGTAGTAGAGTCTAGAGGTCACTTTTGCGCTGTAGGGCCTAAACTAGATTTTACACTATTTGGATGCTGTTTGATATTTTCTTCTACTGAGAAGTGATAGAGAGGAAGAAGAAGAAGTAGAACATAAGAATTTGATACACTATCCATGTTGCTGTTATTAGAATAAGTGATATCAGATTATAAAGGACAAATCATACAACCTAAAGTCAGTAGCTGAGATCAGATGAGGAAAACACAACCTGAATTACATGCAGACTTGTTTATAAGCAATTGAGACTGTCTGGAAAAGCAGACTAACTGTTGATAATGTATGCATGCTGTGTTTCGGGAGGAAACTCTTGATTCTCTAAGAAAGTCTTAGAGGATAATCTGCTTGAGTAATGAAATATGAAAACATACTCTGGAGAAAGGAAATTTTTTTAATGTAAGAAAATTATTATGAATAATTTTCACTTAAATTAGTTGACCAGTTGAAATATATTTATTTTGTGTCTTTTTACATTTTTTTGAAAATGCTGGATGACCTAAAATGAATTTAAATATGGCAAATTTCTGCATTCATAGCTGCTGTGACTTACCTTTATTCAACTGGAAAATGACAGGGACTGATGTTTGGGTCATGCTATTTTTTTTTTCTGTTTTGTATAAGTCTCTTATTTCTCTCTTTCTGTGTCTTATTGATGCAGCACTGGAAGAGGTGGTGGAAAGACAATTTCTTTGTTCAGGAGTGTATTGGCCTCAGAGCACACTTTTGAAGAAACACCAAGAGGAGTCATGTGGAGAACATCATAGGCTTTATACATCAGTGTCAAACAAAAATGAGCAGCACCATACAGAAACCTGCCCAGAATGCTGGTGGTACAGAAAGTCTGTCAGAAAAGTTTCTTGCTTTCGGGTATTTTTTGTTGTTGTTATTGTTTCTGGTTTTGTTCTTTTTTTCCTTTGGTTTTCAGTTTGTTTGTTATTTTCTTTTTGTAGCCAAGAAAGCTTAGTTGCTTCTTCTCTGCCATTGTTAAGTGTTTATTGTAGCACTTTGGGAATTACTCATAGTCATGTTTTCTATGGTATGTTTGATTTCACTATCACTGTGTTTCATTCGTAACTGTAAGTGGAAGTCATCATGGGAAATCCAAGAATGAAACATACTGACTTTAATGCTAAATTTTAGACAGTGATAATTGGGTGGGGTTTGTCCGAGGAGATAGTTTAGCTGTACCTGGGCAGTAGAAAAGAATATGTCTCTCAGGAGACAGAAGGAGAAATTAAATGTAATGGAAGAAATCGAGTTGGCAATGGTGTTCTCAAATCCTAAAATAAATTAAATATGAAATTCATAGAATGTGAATCTCGACCTAAAAATAACAGCTTTATAGGTTCATATTATTTTAAGGAATTAGTGAGTCTTGTTCTATAGTTTGTACAAGGAAAGACTTGTATAATAAATATGATAATTTAGTAGCAGATCAATAGCAGAGCTTGGAAATATCTTCTGCAGATTCAATGGAATATCTAAATCCATTTATTTAACAGCAATAGCCAAGTAACTGGAATGAAAAAGAAGACATTCCTCAAAGACATGTAATTCATACACTCAGGAATTTCAGTTTACACTGTTTTTTCTCTTTTCTTTATGTTGTGGTTTAACCCAAGCTGGCAACTAAGTACAGTACTCCCACTCACTCAATCTCCTTTCCCTGCCCTAGTATGATGGGAAGAAGAATAAGGACAAAAGTAAAAAACTCACTAAGCCTTGTAGATTGAGACAAAAACAGTTCAATAACTAAAATAAAGTCAAATAATTAAAATAAATAATAATATTATTAGTAATGATAATAAAAATGTGGTAGTGAAATTCACATTTGAAGAGCAATATTCTAATCAAACACTTAAGTACTTTTAAAATATCTCTTCCATTTCTCATGAGTAATGATTCATCTTTGGTCTTGTGATTACTACATTTTTAAGAGAAAATAATTTTTTTTTTAAGTTTTTAATATATGTTAATACTCAAGCATTTTTGCACATGTAGATAATTTATGTAATTCACATATTATATATTGAAGCTTCAGAATTTCCATATGACATTGTTGTGAGCTTTCCTGGATATAGTAAAGATAGAAAAGATACTGTTTTAAAAATGGACTGTCTAATAGATAATGATGCTCTTTCGCAGCATCTGTGAGATTTTAGAACTCTTTTCATCCCGTACTAGAACAGAGCACCAAGTAGTCCTCTGATTTTGAAGAAGTTTTAATTGGAAAAGGCAATTCTGCATCTCTGAAATACACCTATGAAATAAAGTTTCATTGGGTATTTTTAAATCAATATCAGTCCTGAAGTTAAATTACCTTTGTGTAAAAGAGAGTTACCTTCAGCGCCTTGAACAATTGATCTCTCAGTTCCAAGTTGGAGCCATTGCCTGTAGTTGTTCAGTTTTTTTTGTGTTTTGTTTGTCGTGTTTTGTGTGCAAGCTATGCTGTCTTGTCTCCTGGCAGAAGAGTCCCCATAGTGGTGAGAATTTAATCTTTTTGATCAGTGACTCTCAGCTGTTCTCTTTTCTAGACTGAATTTCCATGCGTACCATGTAGGCTTTAAGTCTCACAGGACATTAAAGTAATAGATGTCAACTAAATTGACATCTAATTGAATATGGTGTGGCACTGTAACCAGCCATATAAGGTTGCCGAGAAAAGTCTGAATTCCCCATCCTTGGAAGTGTTCAAGGCCAGGCTGGCTGGGGCTCTGAGCCACCTGATCTAGTGGAAGGTGTCCCTGCTCCCTTCTAATGCAACCCATTCTCTGATTTCATTAATCTACAACCTTTGCCCAGTGTTACAACTCAAATTAGAAACGGAGTAAAAGAGTGAGAGTATCGGTGGTGGTTATGGAAACCTGTTCTGCATTAGGAAATACTTCCACAGAAAACACTCATTAAACTTTGATTAGTGAAACATGGCATTTCCCTTTTAGGAACTGCAAAATAGTTGTTTGTGATGAGTGAGAAATGGTAATTCCCAGTAGTGAACTTTCTATGTTCCTGCCATAATAGGTACAAGGGGAAGGCATTCATAGTTATTACTGTCAGTGGGGGATTAAAAAAGTGAGGAAAGCTTATATTTTGGTCAGAGAGCAGAAATGTTTTGCAACATATTGGATGGAGGAAAGCAGTGTAGACTTGCAAGGTTGATTTTTCTTGTGTTGTCAGCATAGTGGGCAGTAGGACACAGGTTCTCAGAGCATGGTTTATATTAATACAGGAAGCTATTCCTCTTACTGTGGTAATAGGATAAATATTGCTTTGAGTGGTAAACTGCTGCATGATTAGAAAGACAGTTTATAATCATGCTTAGCTGGATGAACATGTTTTCTGCTTGATGGTCTTCAAGAAGGCAATTGGTTGAGGTTAAAGAGGTTTCAGAGTGTGAATGGATAATTAAGACAATTCGCCATCTGCCAAGCAGGAAAAAGAACAATCAAAATAGAATCATACGCTCCAATAGAGTAGCATAGTGATAGGTGACAGCAATTATACCTGTTGTTCCAATGATTATTTTTTCATTAGGCTCACAACTAAAAGGATTCCATTGCTTGTGCAGAGAGGAGTGTGGCTTCTGAGTACAGCAATGTCACGATACATATGGACAGCAGCCATCCTTTTATCGCACAGAAGAAAAAGGATGTTATATAGAAGAAAGAGTGCAATTTCACTGGTTTTTCTGTTGGAGACACTGGTCTATATCTCTACTTTTAGCTGGTAATTTACTTTATGTAAAACAGCCAAAACTGGTAAGGTATTTAAAATTGAGGTCAGCTTGATTAATATTGAACCCTGACAGATTTGTAGTTTGACCTGGACTCATGTACAGTATCCAAAATGTGAAATAATCAAGAAACTGACTTTTATAACAGATCTAAGCTGGACTCTACTGTGCATCATTAGCAGAGGCAGGTTTTTTTTTCTGTGTCACACTATAAGTTTCAGATGAATTAGAAGTAAAAATCCAGAAAAAACTGTATGTTGAAAATTTATGCATGTTGAAACAAAGGGAAAGACTGTGGGAATTTTACTGAATTCAGTGCTTCTCAGATGGCTGGATTTTCAAACGTGATACAATATGTAACCCCATTGCACCAACAAAATCACAGCAAGCATTGGCTGAGAATAAACAACCACCATCTCTTCAGATGAGAGACACTGGGCAAGCTGCAGGGACTCCCGCATGTGGGTAGAAGGATATTAACTGTTTATTCCTTTTATACACTCCCCCAGATTGGAAGGTATCTCTCTACCAGATGGAGTAGGAGGAAAAGGAGAGGACACTAAATCTGTACATTAGTTTTGGTTGCTGCATTTAAATTTCCTCATGATACACTATGAAAGTTATTAGTTATCTTGGCACACTGTAAGATTGCATGGAAGGCAGTGTAATGCAACATGATATATCACTACTCTGCTAAACCAGGTTAGAAAGTCCAAAATAGAAATAAGCTTCTACCTTCCCTGTACAAATGATCTTTGTAAAGGAATTCAGCAGATTATCCACAATTTTAGCACCTGGCTGGCTCTAATGCAATAATTAATGACTGTGGCTTTTGACCATCTGTTTTACAAGTATTGTGGCAGATGTGAATGCCTGCTACCCAACACTAAAAGTGGGTTGAGGAAAATAACCTTTTTTTTCAGGACAATTATCTCCTATACACCTTAAAAAAAAAAAAAAAGTTGTTTGTGAAAGCTTAGATCTCTGTTATTTACAGGTGTATGTGTAATGGAACAGTATAACATACAAGTTTAAATACTTATAAAGGAATCTACCATAGAAATATTAAATACCGATGGAGATTCGGAAGGAGTTATTAAAATTAAACCTACGTTTCATATTTTTTTATCATGGCTTTGTGATTTCATTGCAAATCTTGGTTGACAGAATCTGCCATTACTGATATTCGATAAGGGTGATATAAAGTTGTAATGTAAAAGGTCATGGAACCATCTTCTACATTGCAGGAAAAACAAATATCCTTTCCAACAGTAGATAATCTCTGTGATAGGTTGTAATTAGAGGGTACATTTAGGCTTCCCCTTTCTCAGATATAGAATGTGAGTGCATCTGTATGTCTGCAGGGTAAAGGGTACAGGATGCCCATTTATTTTTTAATTTCCAAGATTTTTATTTATTGAAAGCAGTTTCAATGTTCAGATTTAAGATTATTAAATGCTTTATTCCCAAAGGTGTTTGTAGGATTCATGTGGTCCTAGTGTCTTAAAAAGAATAGAAAGTTAAGGGGAGGTGAAAGGAATAAAAACTTTTGGGAGTCTACAGGCAGCAACTTAGCTTCTGTTTGGACCCAATTCATACAGCTAAATTTTATTAGTAAATTATTTTCTTCTTGATAATTGAACAAGGTGCCATTGAGAGGAAGTATCCAATGAAAACTTCTATGTGTTCACTGCTTACTTTTGTGGGTGCAGTAAAGTGATTTCATATCTCCAAAATAACTGTTTTGCCATATTAGAATTACAGCCTGCTCCCAGATACATACTTATTAGGATGAAGTTATCTCAAAATTAGAAGTATATAAATATTTGTGCATTGAATTATCTTATTTTTCATGCTTCTTACATCAATATATTTATTCTTTTCTATCCCCTCTGCAGACATTAAGCAATGTGTACACATGGCACAGAACGGGTTTACTGTTGTCAACCATTCAGGTGATTTGGTCATTTACAACCCAACACCTTTATCTGTTCATAGAAATTAAAAAAAAAAAAAATCTACATTACATTAGATATATTTTTATGTAGCTGGGATTTTTTTGGCACTGATTATGCTAGTATGCTCTCTCCTGCTTAAATTAACCAAAGAATTAGTTATTTTCTATTTTACGTTTACTTCTAATACATCATACAGAGTAATTACTAGTTCTAATTAGTGCAGATACAGTTTCATTTTATTGGTTTATATCTCTTCTGTTTCAATGCTTATGAATAATTCTTTCAGCAAGCTTTAATAGTTTCGCAAAAAAAAAAAAAAGAAATAGTCCTGCTGCTCCACAAGTTTAAGATACCTTTTTTTCTCAGTTGCCAAGATCGTGAAGTGATTTTTGTGGATATGTTTATAGCTGAAGACAAACTCTTTTGTTTTCCTCTTTTTATGATAATGACAATGATGATTATTTAACCTCTCCATAAACAAATCATTATTAAGTGGGCACTCGTTTAGAATTCAACTGTTGGCAGTACATAAATCACATGGTGCACTTCTGTTCTCTAGGAGTTAGGGATCATTTTTAGAACCAGAAAAAGACTATTTGTGCATCTAAACTTGAAATTTCTTTTAGAGAAATGTGGCTTTGTATGCAGGAAATTCATGTAAGAAAATGTTAGCTCTCATGAAGAAGAAGGTGATTTTATTATTTAAAATCTCTAGGAAATTTAATTTTATCCAGTCATATTCCAACACCCACAAACACTAAGAGAAGTAAATCCAGCTGTTGTAGAAAGAATCACTTCTGCACAAAACAGGACAGGAAATATCATCTGCTAAGCTTACTACGTTTTCTGGTTTTCTTTTGATTGGTGATGAAAATATGATTTTTTGTACAGGAAATATACACGCTTTAAAACAAAGCTTTTATTACAGTGTAGTCCTTTTGTGTCAGAATTTTGCTTCTCTCATCTTCTAAGGAATTTTATGTCTATGCTGCCTATCATAGCTGGGGCAGTTAAGGACAATGGTCACCCGAGGAACCTGCTCTCAGAGCATGTCTGAGAGTTGTTAGCCATCACCAAACAAACAAACAAACAAACAAATAAATAAATTTAGGATCTGAATTTAGGTATTGCTCTGGCCACCTTGGGAGAGGTCTGCAAACTCTGTTCTACCTAGGTCTAATTTCTGAATTCTCTTTTCTTATCATTCCCTTGCTTTTTAGCTTCTGCTCACATAGACTTAATTCTGTGTCTCAGGCTGAATCCTAATATGTCGTGAGGGTGGCTTCTACTTCAGTTCTAAGATAGGTTGTTATGTTCTGTTCCTGCTTGCTTGGACTGTTTGATTCCAAAAAAGAAATGAACTGACTTTCCTGATAGGAGCAAAATTGAGGGAGCAAATACCCTCAGTATATATAAGAATATATATATTAGATATATATAAAAGAAAAATATGACTAGAATTCAAAGTTCCACTAAACAGCATTGTTCACTATATATAGGTAGGATATTAATAGGCTTCATTACATGTTTCTTATTACTGTTACTTCTTGTTTTGATTCTTCTTACGAGAGATCAAATTCCTACAGGAAAATTGCTTATTGTGTTTCTTCAACATCATACTACTCAATAAGTTCTCACTTTCCTGAATTTAGCCTTTAAAAGCCTCTGTGAAGTAATATGAATATGACTATATTCCCTTAATAGGTCAGAAACTGAGACATATAAATCAGCTTAGTACCTTGTGATGATATTGGGATGATATGATAGAACTGATATGACATAAATGTAAGACTCTTGTGACTAGAAGTTCATGCCTTTTTGGAAATGGGTTGAGGTATTTGGGACCTGCAGTCTTTCCTGTTTCTGAGTACTGATGATGTAGTAAAGTTTGCTTTGAATATATCCTTAGTATCTTTAGCCTTCTTATTGATCAGTTTTGCCTGAAGTACAGTCAGAGTGGGTCAGATGAACTCTTATGTTATGAGAGGTGACTCCCATAGTATAGCCTTTGTAGTTCTGTTGTATTACTTGTCCTTTGTTTCTTGCAACAGCAATAAAAAAGCTGATCAGTAGATAGTAGTTAGAAACCTAATTGTAATAGACTGGTTGCACTGTTACTGAAATAGACATACCATAAAAAGAAGAAACAGAAAGTAAACAGTAATATATAAATAAACAAAACACTACCAACTATGAGTTACTAAAGAAAAAGACAAAGCTCAAATTTTCTGCCTTAGGGAGAAATATGATAGATCTATGGGACAAGTATGCATGTAAATTGTAGGCCAGCCAAGTATTACAGTGATATAAAATTGTAAACCAAAGAAAATACTTGGTATGTAGCCTCAGTTTTTATGCTGCTCAGAAATCCTCCTGAACCTAATTTGACTTTTTTCTCTTCTCATTTTGAAAGCATCCTTTTTCTAATGTAGGCAGCTCTTTGACACATGGAAAAGCTTTAGTCTAAGTGTCTAGGCATAATTCAGTTTTGTCTTGGCTTATGTTTATCTTAACAATATCACAGTTGACAGTTTTCCTTTCTGTGATTTATACCTGTGTTTTAGGCTTTTTATTACACCATGGTGTGGGATTGGTGACAGAGACAGGCTAAATGAGTTTCGCACAGCTTCCATATCTGGAAGCCTATTCTATTTTTTCTTTTTTTTTTAATTTTTTTTTTTTGGTTCTTTTTTTTGTTACTGCCAAGGCCCAGTTTTGTTTATTTCTTTTTGCAGATAACAGAATGAACATCTCCAGCATCAGCACTATATTTCCTTCTCTCCTAGGCTATCAGCCTCTTCTCCCATTTTTTGTTAGGTATTTTCTCATAGCAGAAAAGAAAATGGATTTATTTTTGCATATTAAATTAACTTATTCTATTTTCCTTTTTGTGTATGCATGCATGTGTAATTTACTCACCAGTAAATGACCTAAGTAAAATCATCTTTTAAAATAAATTTAAAGTTATGATACTAAAAAGCCCCTACATGCTGTATTTGAAAAGACTAGCATGGTTAAGAACATGTAGGTGGGTGCCGGATTCCTAACCTTGAAAAAGCATGTAGCTATAGATGTGTGAGGAAGCCTGGTCTGCTTTCAGGATTATAGAAGAATTTGTAGACAAGTTCCCTGATTTTCTCATGAAACTGCTGTGATATTCTGGGAACTTAAGTAAAGCAGGTCATGTCCCTTCGTTGTTTTTATAAACCTAAATTCAACTTTAATTTTCAAAACATTCTTATTTACTTTTCCTCTTTCCTGTATGCAGCCTTATCTCTGAGTTCCATTTTCTGTCATTCCCTTTACTTTGGGAGGCAGGCAGAACTTTGTTGGATGTATATATGCTTTCATAAAACTTCCTTGTGTGGAATTAGGAAAGGGATTAAACTTGGTACTAAGCATGCATCCCTGAGAAAAAAAACCACAAAGTTTTAGCCCATTCTTGTTTCTTGGTGTGAAACCTAAAGGTCATTTCAGCTAGGGTTAAATCATCTAGTACTTACAGTGACCTGAGGCATACCCCACAATCTCACTGTAGCTTCCTGTCTGTACCATACCTGGGTTCCAGGATAAAGGAAAGGAAAATTAGTATCCACTGTGGTAAAAGATAACCCTGTCCAGAGGAGATTGACTTTAGCCACACCACACAATGACTGACCCTGCTCCTCTCTGAGAACCCAACATTGAAGGACCAGAAGCAAATGGGGAATTTTCTTGGCAAAAAAAGGCATATCCTGTTTGCACTATGCTCTTGAAAATCATGTTTAATCAGTATGACACATCCATTGTTTAAACAGATGAGGTTTTATAAGTTTATACAATGTTAAAATATGGTAGATTGTACCAGATCACCCCACTGAGAATGATCTGTGATTGCATTGTATTGTGCACAGTCAGTTCACTTCTCTTGTATTTTATGTTGCAAGGAACTTTCATTTTGTGGGTATATTTGGTGTAAATCTATGCATTCTAGCACATAATCTGGTCAGAGCCAATATATTTTGTATATAGTCCGTGTTAGAGCTTAATTCTTGTAATTATTTAGAGTAATATAACTCACTGCAGGCAGTGTGTGTGAGCCATGTCATTAATCTAGTTACAGCTCTCAGTTCAATCTATAAAAATCACACATCACAACAATTTAATTACATTTTCAGTCTGCATTGCATACAATTTGTGAAAATCTCCAAGTTATTTAACTCTTAGTAAATTACAGTAAAAATCCGTGTCTTTTATGCCTGGACACCAGAAACCCAATCTCATCTAATGGGCTTGGAAACAAACTGATGTTTGTTTTTTCTACATGGGAAAGTTAAATAGGACATTATAACAAGAAAACAGTGCTCCCAAACTGTGAAGAACAGTTTTATAGCCTTAAGGACCAAGAGTCCACATATCTCAAAATAATTTTGGAAATATGTATCAGTAAAGTGATTCTTGCTGACAGAAGCTGAATGTCAGCCTCTCTACAGTAGATGCCAAAATCTAGAAACTGAATTTGAATGTATTGATCTAATCCATAGGGTAGTGCTGTGAAGTGCACACAGGTCTCATAAGCTTGGAAGGTTTATGGAAGATTTTGTGTGCAGAAATGAAAAATATACATGGATAACAGACACCATGTAAGAGTTTTTTTAGTCTCAGCAAAATCAGAGTGTGATTCTCATTGCTCACAGGTCAATGCACCAGCAGTGAGAGTCTTATAGAAGTGAATTGTATTTGCTGTGAAGTAGACATGCTTGCATTTCTAGCATTTGCCTCGCTCCAACAAAACAATTATTGGAGTTTTGATCACTTTTTACTTCATTTGTAAATGAGGGAACTCTTGTAAGGGAAAGTTTCCCTCGTTTCAGCTCTGTATTTAATGACTACTACAGCAAGAAAAGCTTCTGCTTTATTTTCCATGATAAAGGCTCACTTCCAAGACTACTTTCTGACAATATACATGAGAACAAGGAGTCCCTGACCTTGATTTGAATGTGTGCTTTGAGGTATCAAACTATGCAGCATGTGCAAACCATCCCTGCCACGGTTGTCCTAGATAATCCTGTAAGTATCAGAGGAAGCTCACTAAACAGCCTTCGCCCAGCATCTCAGTGCTTTCATATCACTAAAATTTCTATATTTCTTAAAAAAATGAATACGGGAAATTTTAGCAAAATGCCAAGTTCTAAAAATTGTATTAAAAGGTACTATAAACATGAACTCTCATCTTTAATTAAAATTGAAATGGAAAATCTTTTAACACTTCTTGTTTTATTATTCCTTTTTTTCAGAAACTGTCTCTGTACTTTCTCTATAAGCCAAACAAAAACATGTGGAGGTTCATTCTAGAGTTTTGTACTACTTGCAAGGAAAAGCGAAGAGCTATTAGAGTAAGTTAAGGTGATTACAGGTCTTCTTGTATGTCTCTGGCTCCATGGAAAAAATTCTCCTGTGCAGTGCAGTGTGATCTATCCAGATGCAAGGTTTCTGGAGAAGTAAGAAGGGATTATAATTACTGAGGGAAGTGGGAGACCCAAGGGATAGAAGAAAGCAAAGTATGTTGGTAATTATGAGATTGTAGGTGTCATAGATTTTATGAGGGCACATAGAGCATCATGTAAGGACCCTTCTTTGAATTGAATGGTAGTTCCATGAGTGCCGTGGCAGTCATTCTCTTTGGCAGGTTTTTATCACATGCTTTGAAAGAGCAAAGATAACAGCATTCTCTGCTAAAGAAAAAGAAATAAGCCATTTCTCAAAATAAAAATAATGCTCTTTTGATACCTGGCTGGATTTTCACCTTTTTCTGCACAGAGTTATTTTTTTCTATTTTAAATACTCCTTTATTAAATTTTTTATGCAAACTGAAAAATCATTAATAAATAAAAATAAATTAGGATGTATGAAACAGACAACTCAAGCCTTTAATGCTCATCCGCTATATCAGATACATGCATCATATATTTAGATTTGTCAAATTAATCTAACATTGCTTGCTATTTTCCATAATGTTGATTGAAAGTACTGGGAGATGTATGCTATTTGTTTCTGAGATTCATATTTCTGTGAGTAAGGACGCCAGTTCTTTGATAATTGCTTGGTGTTCGGATTCATTTTCGGATACTTTGTTTGTGTGACTTTTGGGATGGCTGTATTCTATTCTGAAGGATACTTTATTAAAGCACACAGTTCTCTTATATAATGGAACACTCCCTGAACAAACAATCATTCAATGCATCATGTTTTTTACAAAATATTGCAATTTATATTACTGTATGGCATGAACCTCTAAACATGGAGAAAAATAACGCTATTTTGATACTGCGTGAACACAACAGCACTATTTTTTCCCCTCACACCCATAAAACTTACAAATATAACATAAAAGTAAGGAAATAGGATATCAACAAAAGAAATGAAAGGAGATAGTGAGAATGCATTGATCAGCAGGATGATCTCAGCATATCAAGAGCTTTGGTAACTTTTTCTCAGCTGTCACAAAAAAGCAATCTGCTAAGAGGAGATATAAAAAAATTATGGTGAGTCACTCCATGGATGTTTATAGGTGCTTTCTCTTAAAAACTGGAACATTATAGCAAAGCATTCAGAGATCTGGAATAAATGATCAGTAAGGCTAATGTCATGGGCTGATTTAAATAAAAAAAAAAAAAAAGACACAACATAAAGAATGAGAGGTGGGTAGTAAGCAGGGACATCGTGTGTTGGGAAGTCTTTGTCCCCAAAGTGGTATAACAGACAGAGGTGTCATCAGGCAGAGCTGCAGCACCCACACCTCTCACAGAGGCGTCTGCAGATGAGGGGATGCACAGAGGGTGGGAGGCACACATGCAAACCTACACCAAGTGTATATGTGGACGTGTTTGTCCACATGGCAAGACCATTTCAGTATTAGTCAGAAAGGATGCTAATATACATCTATAAAATTTAAACATTTAAAGACAGTTTGTGAATTCTCTTCCTGTTGTGATATAATGGTTTATCACAGACACTGATCCTGTGTGAATAGCTCAGTGATTGCTGGTTAATTACATACCAATAACAAATCAAGAACAAATCAATAAATTACATCAATCCTGATTGGTTTTAAACCATGTGCACTGAGGAGTTTTTCCTCCATGTTGAATGGCTAGGAATAGCTCCCATACAGGGAAAAGCAAGGATTGAAAGCTGAACAGAAGAGGGTCTTCACCAGTTCAAGAGGTGGAGGCTTGGAAAAGCAGCGCTAGCAAAACTTAAAAGCGAAGTTTAGAGGACTAAGAAGAGATTTGAGGAAAAGATGGTAAAAGGCACAGAGAGATACTTGCACTTTGACAACAGAAAGGGACATCAGTTTGAAAAGGGAAGGAGAATAATAGTGGAGGTACAAAGGAATCCAGGGAATGCACTGGGAGTACAGAGGAAAGTATGTGGTTTAGGAAATAAGAGTAGATCAATAGATTATTACGTGAAATAATAGAGGGAGAAAATGTGGGATGAAAGGGAGTGGAGAAGCAAGGTTTGGGTTGGGTTTTTTTTTTCCTATTTTATTTCTGTCACTGACCAGTAGGATCCAATTCTGGGAATGATACAGGAACAGGTTATTTGGAAACATTTCAGAATTGAGTTGATGGAAGGATTTACTTATATTGGGAAAATATATATATTTGAAAATAGGATTAAAAAAAGTAAAATGCATTTGAAATCCAGAATAGTGGGAGAATTTTTTAAAACATAATGTTACTTGGTTAAAAAAGTCTTTATATCAAAATATTTACTTAGATACATTATTTAAAATATTACTTAGGCTGCTTTCCGAAGTATTTGGACATTTGTTTTTCTGACATATGTAACCATATACCATGATATTAAGAAGAGAAGCAGAAAGTCTGGGAAGCTATAGATTTTTCTGAATCTTACCTCTGACAATTCAGTTCTTCAACAAGAACAGAGATTTAAGAATGTACAAATGACAGTTGTGATTTCTATAGTTGATATAATTTTTGAATATTGAAACTGTGGAAAGCTAAATTAATGACTTTAGAGTGCCTTGAAGAGCCATGTGTCAAGAACACTGTATTCTAGGTGCCCTGAAAACTGCCTTTTGACTGGTTTACCATATGAGGTCTTGTCAAATCTCCCATGCAAAATTCCTTAGATCTCTTGAAATCTCTGCACTTGTTATGAATTTAATTACATTGAATTAAATTAATTTAATTTTCATGACCCAGTTTAATTTTCCATTACCTACATGACCACCTATTGAAAATCATGACCATATTACAAGATTTTGCTATATAAACCAATGTTAATGAAATGAGAAATGGTTAAGTGGGAGAAGAAGAAGCAGAAAATAAATACAGCAGTTGCTTCCCAGTGAGAAATAAAAAAGTTCTGTTCATCAATTTGCATAGTTTTGATGTGAAAAAGGAAAAACTGTTTCATTCAAATGGTCGTTGCTTTAAGTTCTGAGGTTCAAATGAGTGAATAAATCTATGGACTGAGGCAAATTGAAGCTGCAGAAAGTATCTGTATGAAACTGAAATGAAAGTATCTTGCCCTGTGTTATTAGCAATCACAAAATGCTGAAAAAAATTGTTTACTTAACTGCTTTTAGAACAGGCAGTATGAAAAAGCACAATTGTTGAGTACTTTGATTAGTAATGAGAATCACTATAGTGGCACAAGCTACTAGGTATTCTTGAACGACTGACAAGAACTGATGTATTTTTGAAGGAAAGACAAATATTTTGGTCTAAGGAAGATGGAGACTTCATGTATTATAACTTCAAAAATACTTTCACTTTTTTTGGATATAAAATAGGAATCCATCAAATACTGAGGATTTTCTCTGTAATCATAATACCCCTCTGAAGGAGTCCTAGGAAAACACCATCATAAATGCACTTCGTATGTTCATAAAAAATATCTTTTTGTACAAAATGTTGTATATGGCTGACAGAAATATATTAAATTGGAAAAAATTGCTTTAAAGTTGTTCAAAATATGCCTTCTGCTTTGGATCACAGTTATGAGCATGCATTAAGAAATTCAAGTGCTTTATTGTATTTAAATGGTGGATATAAAAGTATGTGGACTGTTCTAACTTTCTATGTTTTAGTGTTGAAATACCTTGAAGATACTTCTAACATAAAAATAGGAGAATTCAGACACAAAATCACAGACCATGATGAGGTCCCAAAGTGTTCAACAAATTCTTCAGTATGGCCAGCTATTTTGAAAACAAGACAAAACTAAAATCGGCTTTACTGTCACATATTGTTCTTTTCAACTTTTCCAAGGGCAATGACCAAGAGCATTTCAGTTTTCTGAAGAATAGTCTTGTTTGGTCTTGGAAAGTCTCCTCTTGAGGCGTTACATGGAATATGATTGTGATGTCAGGGAGTCTCTGTTAATAAGAATTACCTGTTTGAAAATAGGGATTTAGTGACCTTAGTAACACTGGGAGGAAGGCAAGATTGGAAGAGAACTTTTGTTGATCATTACATGTGTTGTATCTGATGGACTGACTGGCTTGAGGCAGTATTACGATGAAAGAGACAAAGTCTATGTCACTCTTAGCGCTTGGTCAGCTGGCTGTATGGAACTGTATGATCCATTACAACCACTGGTTGTTAAAGTCAGTGATCTCACCAGGAACAGGATTTCTTGAGCCTGTGCGTTAGAGAAAAATAGAACTCCACTTTAAACTGTTTGGTCATGTTCTTGTCATGATAACACAGAAAATACACCTGAGACTGTGTTTGCCTCCAAAGTTACTTGAAAACACTCTTATACCCTTCTTCATTGAATTATACACCTTCTTGAAGTATATAAAAAAAAAGTCCAGCATTCCATGAGGTTGGCCATTGACATCACCTGCTCAAGACTACCATAAACCTCCATAAATCTCCTCCGATTCATGCATTGTAAATGTTGAGCTGTGGGACTGGTAAATTTTATGACTGCACATTTTCAGCTCATGAATTCATAACTAGACATTTGCAACTTGCAAATCTTATTTAAGAACCGTGACCTTAATCTGTAAAGACTTCATGCACTATGGTGAGTGTAGAAAAAATTATCTGATTATTGTGGAGTCAAGCCTATTGCATTTGTTTCTAAAAATCTTAGAGCAGAGCGTTTTATTGATGAAGTTCCAGTGCAATTAGATTTTTTGTCTGGGGTTTGTATGAAATAAAAACTCAGATGATAACACTTTTAAGGCAGAGATGACTATTGAGTGTAGGCTTAGATAAAATAGCATAAAAATTATTATGTTAATATTTGTGGTGATTACCAAATAAGTATTGATAAACCATAAGATACAAATTCCTATGTTCAGCTATCTAAAATTTAGTCCTTATAAGTTAATATTCTGCTATTTACATAAGGTTTATGAAGACCTCTGTGTTTAACTTGAATTAGTGATAATTATGTTAGTTTGTATCTTGATAAGTGACAGTTTTACATACTAATGCAGAATATTTCATGTTTTGATTGAAGTGAGACTAGGCGTGCTACAATATCTATAAACAGGCTACTTTGGTAGGATTTATGAGGCACTACCAAAAGTGAAGAACTGGGATAAGCATCAATTGTAAGCAAATAAGATAAAAAAATGTTTAAAAGTGTCATAAAAATTACAATTTCATTTACAGACAGACGCACTCATAAGAATGAAGTCACAAGCTCAGGATTTTGCCCAGTGTGTCACAAACACCAGGCTCTTTCTGAGTTTAGCCAGGGGTGGACTTGAAGCTCTTCAGTCCCTGGATCTGGGACAGCAGTGAATGCCTTTACATTTGGTTCACACTGAATATGATTTTTCCTGTCCTTTGACATAAGAAAATGAACTTGTACATACATCTGGTAGAAAGCAGGTGTGGGAGATAGTAATGGCTGTTCAGCCCATACTTTTCTTAATAAATAAATAGATAAAGGCAAGGGGGACATTCAAGTCATCATGACGGCTCTATGTTTTCCACAGTACGATTGCATATTTGAAGGAGAATGTTAAATGCTTTCTCAAACCTGTTTGATAATGTGTCACGGAAACTCTAAACTGTGGGTTTTTTCAGATAAAATAAGAGGTAAGCAAAAAGAGCTTTATAAGTCAAACTTGAATCAAGAATTTATGGGTTTTTAAAAGCCAAGATCATAATGGAATTAGTTAAACCCTGAAACTTTACTAGTGTCTTGCATGAAGAAGACTTTTCTGAGGCTGTCTTTCTCAGATCGATATCAAAATTCCCTTTCAGGAGACAAACTCTAAAATGAAAATATATATAATCGCTTTTATCTGTAGAGGTAAACACTTTGAATTCTCACTTCTGATGTTTTAGATTGCCAGTATTTCAGATACATGAAGTTAATAAGACAAGTATTGTATGTGTTAAAGTGTATATTTTTTAGCCAACAAAATAGAAATGGCCACGATTATGAGTTATGAGCAAAAATAAAAAAAAATTAAATGCTTAAGAAGCATGTTAAAATATTCTGACTTTTGTTTGACACTCAGTTACAGTTTTAACTGTAAGCATTGTTGGACAACACTTAAAATTCTTGGGTATCTTTTTTCTTTTCCTGGATACAAGGGATACAGATATCAACTCTGTGCCAAGGTGAATTTCAATGTGTTTTTACGTGGGCTGCTTACTGCTATAGAGTTTTGTTGGCCAATACAATGCTTGGCATAAATTGAAGCAATTGTGCTGTATTGTACTCACCAGCAGTGTTCCCTCAGTCTCTCAGCAGAAATTGGTTTTAGACATGAAAATAATCTTTGAGTGAAGTGAATTCTGCTGAGACAATTAAAAAAAGAAAGAGTTTGGGTCAAGAGTTCTGATTGTCTTTTCATATTAATACAGTATTGCTTACTTTTGAACAAGTTAGTTTAAAAAAAATCATTCCATATTTATAGATATAGTTTCTAAAACTTTGTTGCCATCTAACTCACTTAAAAGAATGTCTGAGAAATAAGCCTCTTAAAAGAAAACATTTTCTCTAGGCTACCCTAAAGCCTACTGAATAATTCATGCAAGTCATTGAAATAAACACAATAAAGAATGAAGCAGTTAAATAAATACACTTCTCTGAGCTCTGAGTTTGTATATTTAACTATTTGTTCTATGTGCAAGGTTTGGTCTTGCAAATCTTGATACTGTGAATTATTACTAGGGGGAAAAAAATGTACTAAGAGGATTTGCTCTTTATGTCTTAGCTTAAAATACAGTAAACAACTGAGAAAAGACCCCTTGAAAGGTCAGTGATAAGATCATCTTTACTGGAAACATTTTAAGCAAATTATAATGTGATTTTTCTCTTCTTCCTCCTGGTGCTAATTCTCAGGGACCTTTTTTGGTTTGTGTATAGTATTAGCTATGTACAATAAGTTATATGCCTTGTTTGAGAAAAGATATGCTTGCCAATAGTGGTTAAATTCTAATATTCCCAGTAACAATCTGCATTTACTGTAATAGCTAAAAGACTAAATCCACCTCCACCATCAAACAAAAACAACAAACAACCAAAAAACCCCACCCTAATTCCCAACATCTTCCCTAACATACTCAGTTAGAATCTAGCTCTGTGAATTCCCAAATTGTTCTTTCATTCTTATTTTTCCCAATTTCCTACCTAGGAAAATATCCCATGATAGTAAAAAAACCAAACCACCACTAGGAAGCAACCCTCCACGCCCCAATCCCGAATGCATTATTTTGTTCCCAAAATAGAATCATAGCAACCTGTTACATTTTTCAAAGTAGAAGGAAATTTAAACTTGTCTTTGAAATTTTAATAATATTTTTAACCAGTTTCAAGGTTAATTTTAGTTCTAGCATAGGATATCTCAGTTGCACTAAAATAATATCTGTTTTTTAATTCACTGATTCTTTTTATTATTGCAATGATTTACTAGTGTAGTGGTATGAGGTAATTACACTGATAAATATAAAAATGTTTTCCATCTTGATTTGTGATACATAGCTGGTTTAGTAATTTTTTGAGATGAGATGTGTCAATGGTGGGAAGAAAAGCAAACCTTACATTGAAATAAACCTAAAACACAAATTTAAGCTAAATAATTTTTCAAGTGAAAACATTGACAAAATATTCAGGATGGTGACACATATAAGGAATGCTTTCACATTTTGTAGATTTTTTTTTTTTCTAAACATTGTGAATCATCTGTAGTTATTTTGTTACAGGCAAAATAACTCAATTCAATTAAAAATATATCCTGCTGGCATCCATTGTAAAAGTAATAAAAATAATTGTCCATATTATTTTGGGGTTTTTTTTCTGACGTTCAGGATTCATGACTGGAGCAACAAAAATTTAGGGAAAATGTTTGTGGTACTGCTGCACATCATAACACCATTTTCAGATTTCTCTATTCAGCTGCAGACAGAACATGTGCTACTTCAAAAAAAAATCACATTTTTTCAATGTAAGATCGGCAGCTAAATATAATATATATATGTGCACACACATGTACATGTATAAATATAATGATATAAGGCAGATTTTTCTGTTGTTAGCACAGCCACTTAGTGGAACTGGAGTTAAGCTCATAACTTCCTTGCCTCTTTCTTAACCTGCTTTAAAATAAAAATATTCAATGGTGAAAATATGTGAGTGGGAATGGATTCACCAGAGCACAGTCCTCAGCCCTTCTCACACACAGGCAACTTTTATTGGAAATGGGTCAGTTTGGCAATATGAAAAAGTAGAAAGAAGTCTTGAAAGCACATATAGGTTCAGTGACAAACTTCTCCTGCTCTTCATATCTCCAGAAATATTTCCTCTCTTACAAGTTCTTACTTTTGCCTACATGTAGTCATTTTACAAATTAGAAATTAGTCTAAAACAAATGTTGCCACAATCAGTCTTCAACATATGAGGTTTAACACAAGATAATGGTCCTTGAAAACATGAATATAGGGAATAGTGACCAAAGCAAAAGACAGCGCAAAGTGATTACCTTTCCAGATGGTGGAGAAATAATTTCCTAAGTGTCACTATGATTTTTACTGATGATAAAAATCTTCCATCAGCTAAAAACTTTTATTTGTAGTACTAAAGAGAGATGGCCCATAAGAATATTTTAATTTACTGTTTCTGTAAATTCTTTTTCTTTCACTTCCATAAAGAAAGAATTCTACATCATTTTAGGAGTTCATAGTGTTAGTTTTATCACTTGTTGCCTGACTCGGAATATTGTTGGCAAATAGTAGTTTAGGCATGGTGAACAGCTTCCAGAACCCACTTAGCATAGCTTTGAATGTTATTTTTTGAGATTCATAGTCACAATGTACACAAAATGTCCCAATTAGTTGACTTTTGTTGTTTTCTGATTCCTGGAATTTCCTGTTCCCTCCAAGATATTTGCAAATGCTGGACTGGAAGTGGTAATTTCATAGTATTTTGATTTTATGCTTTATCTCTACAAAGATAGTTTAGAGAAGCCTTTAAGTTACTTCAGCCACAAGTCCCTGGATTTGCACTTTGATATCTACTAAATACAGGTCTATTAACCACAACCATTATTTTTTTCTCTCAATTGATTTAACATGTGATCCCTATTTCCACTAAATAAAGCACCAGAAACAGACAATACCACAAGTAGCTAAGTAAGCTTCATTGCCATTTAGGCTTCTATGCTTGATTGTTTCTCTCTGATTAAATTCCCCTGGGTATAACATTAGTACAAATTAAGTGTTTGTTGAAGTTTTTATCTGAAGATGAATAACTTTGAAAAATATTAGTTTAAAAAGACATTAAGTAGTAAAACTACATACTTAAAATTATTGCCATTTAATTGTATTTTAGATCCCAAATCAGCCCTTGGAATGACAATAGGTGATATTCATTTGGTTTGCTTGTCATGTAGTTGATGCTTTTTGTTTAAAGGTGTCATATGTGTCTTGGATCTTTACCACTGAATCAATCTCTCGCATGGCAACCTCTGTCCTATAAAATCATAATTGAATAGAATTCTTTACAGCATAACTCTGCATTTTTTAATGAATGACATATGCTATGGCCTCTGCCATTATCCTTTTTCAAGAATTACACTATAGCAAGTGCTTCTGTAAATCTTGAAAATTAAAACTCCTTTATTTTAGACAGATATAAAAGGCTGGATTTTTTGTTTGTTTGGATTTGTTTGGGTTTCTTTAAATCATAGATTTAATTTTTTGAAAACAGCACACAAAAAGAAGACCAATAAAAAGAAATTAATTTAGTAAGATTATGTCTGTAATGATACTTGAGAGACAGTTTTATTTGGCAAGGTTATTTTGACTAGTTGTACGATGAAAGTCAAGCTTAAGAAGAAAATTTTCAGAAATATGTATTTAATCTGGTTTATACCATCTACTATTGTGGTTAAACAGTTTCCTGAATAAATGTAATTAAATACCTGACAGGTATAATAACCTACTTTTTGTAGCTTGAAATTTTCTGAAGGAGGTGACTCATCAAAAATGTAACGTGAATTTTCTTCTAAGGGCTAGTAGGAATTTTTTCTTTTTCTTCCATTTCTCTTCTTTTTTTCTTTCTTTTTTAATTTTTCCTTTTTTTTAAATTTCTTTCTTTTTTTTTTTTTTACATCCAAATTTACTTTTTTAATGACATTGTGGAGATCAAATTACTGTAATTGTCATACACTTCATATGCCTAAAAGCATCTGCTTCAGAAAAAAAATCTGCATCAGGCATTTGTTTTGTAACCCACTGTAAGGGTCGGCCCAAAGATCTCATTTTGCCTCCCGATCGTCAGGACAGAGACTGGGACAGGCCCCACAAGGCACACCCTGGCCTGGCTGAGGGGGGAGATGCTTGCTAATCACTGTAAGTGCTCTGCTCCATGGTACAGTGCTTTGGGCAGGACGGC
>VXBU01009018.1:10427-38064 GCA_013400315.1 Bombycilla garrulus
AATAAACATCTGAGTCTGAACGAGAAATTCCATCTCACTCATTTTTCCTGACCCTGGTAAAAAGAAGATAAGTTTTGACGATTTTAGATGGTGTGATTTATTTTTTTAAATTTTTTACATAGGTAGGAAGGATGAGTTTGGTTCATATCCTCACCCCATGGTTTAGAAGTTTATCAGACCTCTAGTTATAAAGCTTTTCAAAGATTTATTAATTAAAAAATACTGCTAATAATGATATATTTGTTTTTAACCTCATGCTTAAATGTTTCATCTTATGCGTTTATGATGCAAGTGTGGGTTTTCTTAATCAGAAAGTCACACATAGTCTGCAATATTACACTTAAAAAAATCTTATTACCTTTATAACTACTTCTATTTTTTTCTATATTTTAAATTTTAAACTCTAAATTTTTCTCTATGTAGTTTAACATGCTTCTACTTTGATTACAAATCCACATTCTCACTTCCAGCATCCCTGTTTGGAAGCCTTTTCCAAGGTCTCAAAGGAAATCCTGTATTTAATTCTAAGCTTTGGCCCGCAGGCCCAATGCTCTGAGAGCTCTCTGCTTTTTGGATTTCAACAGGTGTGAGGTAAAACCTTTTCTCAAATTGTCCTGGGTTGTGCTGGAGTGCTTTGCCACGCAAATTCTGCTGGGAATTCAGCCTTGTTGTTGGGAAAAGTTTGTGGTAATTACTGGGAGTAACTCGGAAGAAAAAACACCACTCACCTACATCGAGCTCTGAGCATGAAATAACAAGAGGAGAGAGGAAAAGTTTCTAATTCTCAGGGTTTATAGGTGTTTGATTTCATGGGAAGGAAATTGGAATATCATGGGGTTGTTCCCTTCCTTTTAGTCAGGTAATGCAGAGTAAGGGCAGAACAGGAAGAGGGAACAATTTAGGAAAATACAGAGAATGCATTGCCCAAATCTTTGCGAAATATCCTAGTACCATTTGGCACTGGCACAGATTGCCCAGAGAGGACTTAAGGACCTTAAAGAGGACCTTAAAAATCACCCAGTGCCACCCGTGCCATGGCAGGGACACCTCCCACTGTCCCAGGGTGTCCCAGCCCCAGTGTCCAACCTTGGGCACTGCCAGGGATCCAGGGGCAGCCACAGCTGCTCTGGGAATTCCATCCCAGCGTCTCCCACCCTCACAGGGAACAATTCCTGCCCCAAATCCCATCAGATCCTACTCTGAAGCCATTCCCTGTGTCCTGTCCCTCCATCCTTGTCCCCACTCCCTGTCCAGCTCTCCTGGAGTCCCTCCAGGCGCAGGAAGCGACTCTGAGCTCTCCCTGGAGCTTCTCCTCTCCAGGCTGGACTATGCCAGCTCTGTCAGTTTTCCCATCAAGGGTTTTCAGTAAAGCCTTTTAATCGAAGGGTGGGAGTGAGATCCTTTCACACTGTTGGAGGATGGAAAAGAGGAATGAAGTGCAGTGAAATCAAGGAGATCAGGGAAAGGTTCTTCCCCCAGAAGGTGCCAGGAGGCCCCAGAGCTCCAGGAGCATCCAGCACTGCCAGGGATGCCCAGGCTGGGATTCTGGGGGGGTCTGGGCAGGGACAGGGCTTGGATTGATGATTCTGTGGGTCCCTTCCAGCTCAGAATATTCCATGGTTCTGTGATAAGATCCTGCTCTGTGCCTCGGCTGCAGTTTCCACCCTCAGGCCCCTCAGAGTTCTGGATCCATGGAGCGTCCCCTCCTTGTAACAATAACACAGGAAAGCTTCCCTCCCTGCAGCTCTGCAAGGATTGTGGCAATGTGAGCTCCTGGAAGTGCCCTCGAGCCTCTGATCCAAAGCACAGGGCTGCAGCAGTGGCAGGAGATGGTGCCTCTGCAATCCTGGATTTTGGTGAACTCCTGCTCCCTGGACCTGCAGAGGAGCCCCACACACCTCAGTGACTCCAGACAAGTGACACAGAGGTCAGTGACACTTTCAGCAGCCTGGGGACACGGTGACACTGACCTTTTGTTGTCACACTGGGAGATTTTAGATATTTTCCATCTTACCACGGATGATTTTGGTAGGAGGTTTTCTGCAGGATGCTGGAAATTCATCCTGAGAAGGGCACCAAATCTCCCCAGGGTTTTATGGACCTTGACTCATTCCTTTCTTCTGAAACTGCCTTTTTATTGTGCCTTTTAGTCCTGTAAAATTTATGAGGCAGACTTGAGTCTCAGAGCTGTAGCCAAGCTGAGGGACAGAGTTCCAGGTCTGGAAGATTTCCTCTTTTGCTGTTGTTTCTCCATCCTGCTTCATCCTGATGAGAAGCAAAGGGAAAACTCCCCTTCCAGCAAATCCTTGACATCATCTTTTAATTCTCTTGTGTTCCATTCTTCTTTTTTCTTAACTCATCCTTCCTCTCTATCCTAATTCCTCTTGAAGGAACCTCTTTGTGCCATTTTGTTTGACAGGAGGGAGAATTCTTTTCCATTTGCTAGGATAAAATAGAATTAATTGCATATTTGAGCTGCCTGCTAAGATTCCAACAGCAGATCCTCTGAGGATGCTGGAAAACAAATTGGCTGGAGATCATTTGGATTGAGTGTGGATATGGAACTTTAAAATTTCAGGATCTGAGTTTTGCTTCTGAATTATGGTGCCCCAAGCCTCATCCAGCCTGGCCTTGGACCCTTCCAGGGACAAGGCAGCCACAGCTTCTCTGGAAAACCTGTGCCAGGGCCTCCCCACCCTCACAGGGAAGGATTTCTTCCTAAATTTGAACCTAAACTTCCCCTGTTTCAGTTTGAACATAAATTTGAACCCAAAATACTGTTGAACATTGATGTACAAGATCTGTTGCTTGCCTAGATTTCTTTTGTTCTTCATTTTTGAGCAGAGTTCTCTGATTGGCAAATCCAGATAGTGCTGCAGTAGAGAAGATTTGGATTCATCTCAGCTGTGCCCAGATCATATTTCCATGCATTCCTCCAAACAGACATCGGTTTGTTGTTAAAATAATAACACATCTCAGCAATATAATCTGCCTTTGATGGCTGGTTCAATAGATTTGTAGAATGTAATTAAAGCACATCACTACAGTGACAGCAAATTGATGACCTTTTAATTATTTCAGGAGAGCTGAGTGCACAATCCTTTCTCACCTACCTGGAGAAAACAGGGAATGCTTTGTGAGGGAATGATACATTTAAATATGGAAAATTCCTTTTGTTTTTCACTTTGAATTGGGTTCTCCGGCTCTTGCTGTGCTCCGGGGGGGGTGTGAAGGATGCCCACCCTGTCCCAAGATTTTTTTAGGAAGTTTGTGCACTGAATCCTTCAAATCCTGGAAAAAGTGTGAGCAGTCCATGGCAGATGATGAAAATCCTGGATAAAGTGGATGTCCAGGAGGATCAGCTCAAAATTCCAAACCCGAAGCAATGAAGGATTTGTTGGGCATTTGGTTTTTATCACCTGTGTGAATAATGAGGAAACAATTCCCATTTATTCAGATTGTTCCCATTGATGCTGCCCTGCACAGCTGATTCCTGAAACCCTCAGGAATCCAGCGAGCTCTGAATTTATGTGGGAATTACTGTAAAAAAGGGAAGAGAATTCCAACACTTTGGGGAACAACATTCCCTGAAACAAAACTCTTTCAGAAGGCTTTGCCTCTAAGCCTTTGCCCCAACACCCAAGTGCAGAAGGGGGTTTGTCCAAAGCTGAAAAATGTGGGAGATGCTGATTTTTTTCTCCCCCTTAATGAAATTAAAGCCAGCCAGTTAATCTTCAGCAGGATTTTTAGTCATTAATCCCAGAAAGAAGCAGGGCTGCTTTATAACAAAGCACCTCAAGTAAGTGATCTTGATTTATTGTTGTGCACGGGGAACGCACACTGGGGCTCAAGTAGCTTTTTATAATTGAATCAGGCTTATGATTCTCTGTCAAACAGTTCATTCTGGGCTTGTTCTTGCTGAGTTTTTTCCCTTTTCCCCCCTTTCTCCTGGCCATTTCCAGCAGTTTGAGTGTTTCCACTGCTCCATCCGTGTCAAAGATTTCCATTAAGGGGGTGCCTTTGTGACGAGAGAGACTTTCAGCTTTGTTTTAAGTGCTGGGAAAGGGGCAAGAGGGCTGAAATGAAGGATGATCCCCAGGCACTTTTCCACATCCAAACCCCAGGGAAAGAGCAGACCCAGAGACCAAAAAATTCCAGGGCTTCCCATAAAACTGCAGAGGAGAAGGTGCCCGTCTTGGTGGGTGAAAAAGCAACGGATGAAACCATTCCAGATCTCCAACCCAGGCATTTTCTAAGAGGCACAACCCAGTTTCAGACCATTTCAGAGCAGTTATCTAACTCCCAAAGTTCTGCTGCCAGTTACACCATCCTTTTGGCCAATGCAAAATGGTTCCATGGGGAAAAGAACATTCCCTCCTTTGTTCCAGAATCTTGGCATTGCTTTTTCCACCACAGCTCCGTGCCCACACCAGAGGGTCTCCACTTCAAACACCATCAGCTGTGCCCTCAGGAGCTGCCACAATTCCTAACAGATGCTGGAATGTCCACGCACTGCGTTGCTGGGATTAAGGCTGCGTGTGAGTAATATTCCACTGGGACTTGGGATCAGCCAAGCTGGAAAAACTCGGTGACAGCGCCAAAATCCACAGCTCCTGCCTCACTTCCACAGTGGGATCCCATCACCTGAGCATCCCCAAAACACAAAGAAAGTGACATTTAATCATCATAACATTTTCCCCAACCTGAATTCCCTTGCTTTTATTAATGCTTTTTGACCGGAGCTTCTGTGGTTTAATTTCCTGTAGCTATCAAGTGACAGTGAATCAAGCAAAGTCCTTAACCTTGGCTCCTTTTTGCTTTTAGAGCTGCCTGGGTTTGACAGTTTTAAACTGGTGTTAATCCCCCTCCCTTTTCCCCCCTTTCTCACTCCATGTTTGCTCTTTTTTGTAGAATATCAACCTGCACCGCCTGAGCTCTGCTGATGGACTGGGAATATTCTGAACAGCAACAGCACAATAGGAAAACAAGTTTTTAACGACAGCCAAAGATGATTTGCTTTGCCCAAGTGCTCTGGGAATGTTCTGGGCAAAAACTCTTCCCTGTCTGGAGCCTTGTGTGAGGTGGAGGATGCACAACACAGTTTTCCTTCCTTTCCTTTCCTTTCCTTTCCTTTCCTTTCCTTTCCTTTCCTTTCCTTTCCTTTCCTTTCCTTTCCTTTCCTTTCCTTTCCTTTCCTTTCCTTTCCTTTCCTTTCCTTTCCTTTCCTTTCCTTTCCTTTCCTTTCCTTTCCTTTCCTTTCCTTTCCTTTCCTTTCCTTTCCTTTCCTTTCCTTTCCTTTCCTTTCCTTTCCTTTCCTTTCCTTTTTGATGCTCAACTTCTACAACCATTTGTGTTTTATACACCTTTACCCTATAAACGTGGAGATTTTTAATAGAACATTAAAAAATTAATTTGAGGAGTTTTTGAGGTGATGTTGTTGGGACTGGAGGATGTTGAAGGTCTCCTCCAACCTTGTTGATTCTGGTTTTCTAAAGGAATTGATTCCTTCCACAATATTTTTTATCTGCTCCTCTTCACTTCTCTCACCCCTGTTTTCACTTTGCTGAATTCTGTTTGGATTCTGTTATTTCAGCCTTATCCCGCTGGAATTTTAATGTAAAAATTTGAAATTCTCGGGAACTCAGGGTGCTTGGACTCAGATTTTCAGGAGATCTGCCCTGGGAGCTGTGGTGAGGGAGATGCTCACCGAGGCAGCAGAGCATTCCCTGCCTGCATTCTGCCTTCCCGAAGGATTTTTAGCTCCCGTTTCCCGCCTGCATTTCTTCCAGCGGCCTTTTGGTGTCATTCTGTTATTAACAAGGAGAGCCAAGAGCCTCACAAATGCTTCTCTCTCCTTTCCAGAGCAAGGAAGAGCAGAAAATTCCTGCTCAAAGGCAGCGAGGTGAGTTAAGGATGGAGTTAAACCTCCACACCTGGCCCAGATCCTACTAAAATCCCTAAAAAAGGTGTGTCCATCACTCCCAAGCAGTGAGTTTTTGTTTAGTGATGCTCAGCTGTCGTGGCTTTTCTTAGTTTTCCAGGGTCAGGATTAAATGATCAAGATGGTATTTCTTGTTCAGATGTTTATTAGTTCTTATCTATATTATAATTTCATAAACTGTGAGTTCTACAGCACTTCAAGCTCACAAACTGAAAATGGAGCTCTGTCTCTCTCTGCAAGGCCTTTTAAAGGTAATCTGTCCAATTAAGAAATGCCATCTCAATTATTTCTACTTTTAACCCAATAACCAACCACCCATGTCCTGCAATGGGGACTTTTCAATCCAATCACACAAAATCACCCAGACCATGAAGGAGAAGGTGAAGAAGAAGAACAAACCTCTGTCCTAAAACCACCATCCTGCTTTTTATATATTACTGTAGTCTAAAACCTCCAACTCTAAGTTTTTCCCCATGTGATATTACACACTTCTATTTCAACTCCACACCGATAATCCCGGTTTTATCATTTAATTTTGGAAGCCTTCTCCACAGCCTCAGGTTCGATGCAGTGTAAAGGACTAAAATTCACACAGGGAATGTGCTGGAGCAGGGGGGTCATGCTTCCATGGACAGATCCAACCAGGATGTGCTGAGGAATTGCACAAAACCTGGAATGTGAAATATCCAATGGCTCTTTCAGGGTCTTCAAAACGAGGAGGCACCTGAGAAATGCTAATGCAACCCTGGCAGCCAGTTTGAAAGGGATCTTTCGTTTTCCATGGATCTCTCCTGCAGTTTTCCTCTTCCTGAAACCTCCTCTTCCAGCAAAGCCTTGCATTTGTGGTAAAGCATATAAAAGTGGGCTTTTTCTTTAATGAGCTTTCATCAAAACACAATTTTGCTTCCTGTGAGCACAAACAATTATTTATGACCACTGGAAGGGCTCTGCTTGAATGCTTGTATTAAATCACCCCAGGAAGGGCTTCATTTTCCTTCAGACTTTCATTAAATGCTTCTAGAAAATTTGGAAATATTAGAAAAATTACTCCTTTCTTCCTCCTCTTCCCTTCGGGAATAAATCTGTCTGTAGGAATAGGACGGAAATGGATACAGTTGGATACCAGACACCACATTCTGCATCAGATCAGAATAAGATTGATAAGGAAATAAAATGGGGAAAAATATTCAAAGAACTTGGATATATTTGCATTTTTGCTGCCTTTCTTTCATAACCCTGTTAGACGATATCCTCCTTTTCTTGAAACTCAACACGGTGGAAAATCCTTAATATGAGAATTCTTTTAATAAAAGAGGATTTAGCCTCTGCTGAGTCACCCACGGAGAATTTTCCAGTGTATGGGAAAGGTTTGTACTGGAAGTTTCTCTGCAACTCCAAAGATGAGGAGGGACAAAAACTGATGCATTTCCTGATGCATTTCTTGACTCAGATATCAGGAGTTCTCAATCTGCTCCAGAGCAGAGAATCAGGGAATGGTTTGGGTTGGAAGGGACCTTAAAGCTCATCCTGATGCTTTAATTTTTAGCTTTTGTATTTTTCACATTCTGTGCTGGTTGAATGTGCAGTTCTGGGTTTCATATCCAGGGTTGCTGAGCTCTCTGCACAGAGCAGGGACACAAAACAATTCCTTTCCAGTTGGGCACCAAGGACAAATTGGAGGCCCAAGAGTGGAAACAGCAGTGAAGGAAGAGAGGGAACAAGGAGGATGGAGCTTCATCCCCTGGAGCTGGAATTGGACAATGAACTCCAATGTGCTGATGGACCCAAACCTATCCAAGTGTGACAGTGCCCTATAAAATGACCTCCCCCCTCATGACCGGTGGCCATTTTGTGCCCATTTGTGGGTTTGAGTTGGGTGCAGCCCCAAGGGGTTCCTGCACTGCCCAAGCTGGATCCTTCCAATAAATCCCTTTTATCCTTTCATTCTGCCCAGTCTCTGTTTCCAGCTTGGCCTTTCCAGGCATCAATCCCAGTGCCACCCCTGCCATGGCAGGGACACCTCCCACTGTCCCAGGCTGCTCCAATCCCCAGTGTCCAGCCTGGCCTTGGACACCTCCAGAGATCCAGGGGCAGCCAAAATCTCTCTGGAACAACACCCAGATATGGGATGCATCCTCTTTTCCATGCCCAATTCTCCCAGTAATTTTAAGACAACAATGAGGCTCTTGACTTCCACAGGGTTTGCAGCACCTTCAACAACCTCCGCTGGTGCCTTCACCTCCACCAAGGAACAAGGGAGAGCATTCACATCCATCCCAGTCCCGCCAAAATTCCTTGCCTTTGCTGAGGAAATTCCCCATGGAAAAGGTGGTCAGGGATTGGGAAAAGCTGCCCAGGGAGGTTTGGAGCACCCATCCCTGCAGGTGGCACTCAGAGCTCTGGGCTGGGGACAAGGTGGTCACCAGGAACAGCTGGGACTCAGTGACCTTGGACCTCTTTTCCAACCTCAATGAATCTGTGATTCTATACAATACTTTGGATTTATTTATTTTTTTTTATTTGAAGTCTTTCCCCCAGCCCCTCAGCCCCTTCAACACCATTCAGCTGCTGACAACTGGTTTGCCCTGCTAAAATAAAATTTTTGTTTCTTTCCTTCCCTTTCCTGATTTTGAATGATTTTTCAGCCTGATTTTGGAGTTCTCTCAGCTGCAGGAAGAATAAAACCTGGCGCTTTTTAATCCTGTACCAAGGTGCTGGCCCCTTTCCATCAACCCAATTCTCCACAGAGACACGAGGCTGAAACCTTTTTTTTTTTTTCCTCAACCAATTCTCATCTTAAAGTTCGGTTTGAGGTTTCGTGCTGAGGTTTGGAGCGAGTCACATTTTGCCAACAGGTTACTCAGTCTCTGCAGAGTTCCACCACCTATTTAAGGTAGAAATATCCCAGCTAGTACATAATGCATGGGGCCTGCATGCTCCAAACCACAAGTGGCTCAAAAAAGCCCGAGCGGTGAATCCTGCTGGGAAAGTTCAAAATAATGAAAGAACAGCCACTTCTTGCTGCCTGTGACAGCTCTATTTGTGAGGCCAAGCCACCCGGGGAATATAAAACTAAAATATAGTTAATGAGAGCTTTCAATCAGTGCTGGGTACTCAGAGGTTGTGGCAGTGCCTTCTGCTGGGATTTTTTTTCTGTTGAGACAGAGAACAATGTGGTGTCTTTTCAGAAAAGAGAGAGGGTATTTTGTATTTTTTTGCTTATTGTTTTGTATCTTATAACTCAGGAGACTGTTATTCTCTTTCAAAGAATCAGTTGGGTTGGAAAAGCCCTCCCAAACTCAAAAATCAGCCTGAAAAAAAAAAATCCCACTATGGCAGAACAAACCAGATGTCAGCACACGATTGGCGTTGAAGGGGCTGCAGGAAAGTCCTCAAAATCAAAAAATAAACCCATCCAAAATATTTTATAGAATCACAGATTCATTGAGGTTGGAAAAGAACTCCAAGGTCAGAGAGTTCCAGCTGGGCCCACTGCCCACCTTGTCCCCACCCAGAGCTCTGAGTGCCACCTCCAGGTGCCACCTGCAGGGATGGGCACTGCAAACCTCCCTGGGCAGCTTTTCCCAATCCCTGAGCTCCCTTTCCATGGGGAAATTACTTCTGGTGCCACCCTGAGCTGCCCTGGTGCAATTTGAGGCCATTTCCTCTCATTCTGTCACTTGGGACACGGCAGCACAGCCCGACCCCCCCGGCTGTCCCCTCCTGGCAGGGACTTGTGCAGAGACAGAAATTCCCCTTGAGCCTCCTTTGCTCCAGGCTGAGCCTTCCCAGCTCCCTCAGGAATTCTCCAGCCCCTTCCCAGCTCCTCAGGGATTCTCCAGCCCCTTCCCAGCTCCTCAGGGATTCTCCAGCCCCTTCCCAGCTCCTCAGGGATTCTCCAGCCCCTTCCCAGCTCCTCAGGGATTCTCCAGCCCCTTCCCAGCTCCTCAGGGATTCTCCAGCCCCTTCCCAGCTCCTCAGGGATTCTCCAGCCCCTTCCCAGCTCCTCAGGGATTCTCCAGCCCCTTCCCAGCTCCTCAGGGATTCTCCAGCCCCTTCCCAGCTCCTCAGGGATTCTCCAGCCCCTTCCCAGCTCCTCAGGGATTCTCCAGCCCCTTCCCAGCTCCTCAGGGATTCTCCAGCCCCTTCCCAGCTCCTCAGGGATTCTCCAGCCCCTTCCCAGCTCCTCAGGGATTCTCCAGCCCCTTCCCAGCTCCTCAGGGATTCTCCAGCCCCTTCCCAGCTCCTCAGGGATTCTCCAGCCCCTTCCCAGCTCCTCAGGGATTCTCCAGCCCCTTCCCAGCTCCTCAGGGATTCTCCAGCCCCTTCCCAGCTCCTCAGGGATTCTCCAGTCCCTTCCCAGCTCCGTTCCCTGCCCTGGACACGCTCCAGCCCCTCCAGGTCTCTCCTGCAGGAGCCAGAGCTGCACCCAGCCCTTGAGGAACACAGAGGGACAATCCCTGCCCTGCTCCTGCTGGACACACAATTCCTGACCCAGCCCAGGTGTCTTTGTCCTCCTTTCCACCCGGGATCATGTCCAGAATTGTTCAGCCATGAATGAACTCATTGCTATCTTTTATAACAGATAACCTGGAAAGCAATTTCACATTTCAAAGGTCGTTTTCCAAAAAAGCTCTGGAGTTTGCAGGATGAAAACACAAAGCCAAAGGATGGAAGTGTGGTGCTAACAGGAATGGATGGATTTTTCCATGCTCCTCAAAAAAAAAACCAAAAAAACAAAAAACAAAAGCAGCTGCTACTTTTTTATGGAATGGTCTCTCTGATTGTCCTGAATCTGCTCTGGGCTCTTCTTCTCCTCTAATGGGGGAAGAGCAAACATTCCCTGGATCCCCCAGGGGAGCAGTTCCCAGCCCCTCTTAATTTGAGTGATCTTTAGATTTCTTCCACGGGGTTCAGAATCAGCCAAAGTGCTCGGAGTCAGCTCTTATCTCTCCCCAGTAAATAAGGCTGGAATTTAAAAAAGCCCATTAGCAATCAATCCAGCTGGGAGATTTAATTTCCAGCACACGCTTGTTTGGTCTGATTGTTCCATACCCCAAGAGTTCGGAGGGATTTTTTCCTTATTTTTCCATTTGCACCAATGTTTTGGGGTGGAACCTGCCCTTCTCTGCTCTCATCCACCTCCCTGGAGTCACTGGTTTAACTGGGATATCCTGGGGCTGCAACACGCAGGGAAGGGTAAAAAGGGAAGGATAAAAAGGAATTTTCTCTTGGGATGGGAAATATTCCCAGGGCCGATCCCCTGCTCTGAGCTTTCCACCTGGAGCTGCTCCAAACCATTCCAAAATGTTCCAGAGTTGCTCTTCAGGATAAAATCCAGCTGTTCCACGCAGTGGTTTAACAATAAATTGTATTTTCTGTGCCTTTATAGACCAAACACTCTTGGGGTGGATGCTGGAATTCCTCATCCCGGTCATTCCCTACAGGGACAAAAACACCTTGGCTTAAAACAACGGAAATAATCAGAATTAACACACAAGAAAAAATGCAAAATAAAATATTTTAGTGAAGCTGTTGGTGGTTTCTTTCTCTAAATTTAGAGGTGCAGCTGCCTGATAATTGTGATGAAATTTGGTTTGCCATGACAAGACTAAAAAGCAGAAATAAGGTAAATAATTCAAGAGTTAAAGCTGTTTCTTTTTCTCCCCAGAAATATCAAAATTGTCTGTGATACATCTTGGATTGTCCCCTGTTAAGCAAAACCCAGAAAAATCTGAATATTGGTGGTCTCACTGAGATTTATAAACAGGATTTGGCTTTAATGTCCAGCAAAAAAATGTGAAAACAAAGATTTGAGGTTTAAAAATGAAAACAGAAAGCAACTAAAATGTAGAATAAAAAATGATTTTGTATCCTGGGAGGGAATATTGTGAAAACCAAACAAAATCACCCAAAGGAAAATTCAATTTATATTAAGTCTTGCTCTAAGTTCACAGACTCAAAAATATAAAATTATAAAAAATAATTATCAAAAATATCAAAAAGATAAAAAATATTCTAAAAAGAAATAAACGAATCAAAATGTGAATGAATATTCTTGCTGCACACTGACACTGATATAAATAATATTGATGCAATAAATCAAATATTTCTTGAAGCAAATTTGTTTCAATCAACATCAACACAATTTTAAAAGCAAATCGTGTCCAGCCCACAGAAATTTTAATTTAAAGATCCAGCTCAAATTGTGGCTGTGTTCTGGTTCAAACTGAGTCTTGGTTTTTATGAGTTATTAATCAATTATTAATTAATTATGCCATACATTTGGCAGGCAGAATTGCATCAGAAATTACCCTTAAATACCCAAAAATTCAAGCTGCATCCCAAAGTTTGAATGGAGGTAAGGATGGATTTAAAGAGAGTTTTTTTTTGGATCAAACATTTGAAAACCAAGGAATATTTTAGTTGTGGCTTATTAATTGCTCATCAAATATAAAAATTCAAATAAAATCTGATTTTATCTGGTTTCAGCCTTTAAATTTAAGCTAGGTAAGAGGATACTGTGAAAAATATAAATAATGTATTTATATAATAAAAATCAATATTTATAATAAAACAGCAAAATCCTGAATAAAAAAGTTTTTAACTTAATTAAAGAACCTAAATAGGCTCAAGTATAAAATAATCCCTAACAGAGATTAAATTTGCAGTTTAGATTAGAAATACAGATTAAAATTTAATATTGTCTTGAAAAATAATATCTATAATCTGAAGAAAAAAATTGGATTTTTTTTTCCTAGGGATAAAATTCCTGGGCTAAACAATTTGTTTATGTTTTCATTCTCAGCCTCTTCCCTGATAAATAGAATTTTCCTGTCCAGTTTTACGTCTTACATTTAGGGGGTACAAGATCTTTTTCAGTAAGGACCCTCCTGTTGGAATTCTGATCTCTCAAACAATGGATTCCCAAAATAATTAAATTCCTAATTCCATTTTTTTCTCCATTCTCTGCAATTTTCCCACCAAGAATTGTCAAGGTTACCATTGTTTGGCTGTAATTTCTTGCAAAAATAAAATGTTATCATTCAAAATCACTGTTTGTCCTGAAAGTTAGAGAGAATTTTCTTCAGTATTTTGAATATGGATTTTTAAATTATTAATTATTCAAATTCAGAATTTTGAATAAAGATTTCTTTGCTATTAATTATTTAAATTAAGAATTTTGCTGGATAGGTAACATATTTCTCATTTTCACTTTGTTATCAAAGCTACACTCAGCAGAGACAGCCAGAACTCTGTCTTAAGCAAAGAATTTAAATATTTTGGAAAGAATTTAGCTGAAAAAAAAACAATGGCAATGAGAGAAATACAAAAAAACCTTAATTTATTTTAAGACAAAACAGCTTTTTAGGCTGAATTTTGATGAAAAAAAAATCCACAGAGTGGGAAATAAATGGTAAAAACAGCAAAGAAAAAGGTTTTAATAATTATATATTTCAGTTCAATGTTATTTTTTGGCACTTGGAGGGTTTTGAAGGAGCACGAAGATGCAGCTTCATCCTGGAAACTTTGAAATCTTCCCCCAAAGCCTTTTGTTTGCCCTAATATTCCATAATGCCACGCTTTTAGAGTCAATAACCCATTAGTAATCAAGAGCTGTATCATTTATTAATTATGCCCCGTATTAATATTTAATCCTTTGGGTTGCCGAGCTTCTTTCGAAATCTACTTTTTAATTACATTTAAAAAAAGATAAATCTTGGAGGCAACCATTAGAAAAGTCATTTTTTTCTGGGCATTATGGCTTCAATTACTTTGGAGCAGCTGCCTGGGAACTCTGCGGGATGCAGCACTTGGTAAAAGGAGCCATCTCAGCTCCTCTGAAAGCTCCGGTGGAGATTGGAGCGCAGGGAATGGGCCCAAGAATTTCCTCGGAGCGCTCCAGAATTCGGGAATGAGCCCTGGGAATGTGGTGCAGGAAGGAGCTGCCAGGGATGAATGAGGTCAGACTCCTCCCCAAGAGGAGATTTTTTGGGATAGCCAAGAGTTTTCTGCCCCTTGGGTTGGGAATTGTTGGCCAGAGTTGATTTCTCAGCTTGGAGGAGCCAAGGAGGGCTCAGGTGATGTCTTAAGTTTGAGATTTTCTATTTTTCACATTCTGTGCTGGTTTAATGTGCAGTTCTGGGTTTCATATTCAGGGTTGCTGAGCTCTCTGCACAGAGCAGGGACACAAAACAATTCCTTTCCAGCTGGGACCAAGGACAAATTGGAGGCCCAAGAGTGGAAACAGCAGTGAAGGAAGAGAGGGAACAAGGAGGATGGAGCTTCATCAGCTGGAGCTGGAATTGGACAATGAACTCCAATGTGCTGATGGACCAAAACCTATCCAAGTGTGACAGTGCCCTATAAAATGGCCTCCCCCCTCATGACTGGGGATCCATTTTGTGCCCATTTGTGGGTTTGACTTGGGTGCAGCCCCAAGGGGTTCCTGCACTGCTCAAGCTGGATCCTTTCCATAAATCCCTTTTATCCTTTTATTCCACTCAGTCTCTGTTTCCAGCTCAGCCTTTCCAGGCATCACAGGCAGTGAGGTCAATGCCTTGGAAGTGCCCAGATCATGGAATGGTTTGGGTTGGAAGGGAACTTAAATCCCACCCAGTGCCACCCCTGCCATGGCAGGGACACCTCCCACTGTCCCAGGCTGCTCCAACCCCAATGTCCAACCCAGCCTTGGGCACTGGGGGTGTTCACCTGGAGAAGAACCTCATTCCCTGCAAATATTAACATTCAAATCCAAAGTTTTTAATGATTTCCTCTACTTCAAACATAGAATCACTCTTTGCTCCAAACCAGGCCTAATTACCACAAAAATAAAGGTTTTTATGAAGGTAATTAAGTTGGAAGTCACTTATGTTGCCAAAAGAAAAATATTTGCCTTTCACAAACATATTTTCGTGCCGAAATGTCAGGAAATATGAGGAATTTTTGTCAATCTAAATTTAAAAAAATCAGGAAAGAGGAGAAATTTGTGTCAATCAACACAGAAAAAAAAACAGGAAAGAGAAGGAACTGTTCTTTTCATTTGAATATCATTAAAACAACTTTAAAAATTCCATCTGGATTTATATGTTTGTTTTATAGACTGAATTTTTGGGAATGTAGAACTTGTCCAAGCTGGAGCTCCTGAAAAGGGAGAAGCTTTGTGGAATGCAGGGATCAATTCCCAATTCTCCTGCCCCTCTTTATTGCCCTCTCCAGCTTTGCTTTCCCTCCCTTTCCCCACATGGGCCAATTAATTTATGGAGTGCTGGGGAGTCATTTAACGATCCTGATGATGGGAAGAGTGCCATGGAAGGATCCAAGTGGGAATTTCCCTGTGGAGAGGTCAGAATGGGGTGCTGGGGATGTTTCTGCCTGCGGGCTGCGGGAATTTTGTCCCAAGGAATGATCCCGGCAAGGTGATGCTCAGGGAGAGCGTTTGCCCAGACCCCAGAAGGGAATGCAGGGATTTCCAGATCCCAATCCACGGTTTCCCAGATCCCAGCAGGTAATGCATGGATTTCCAGGTCTCAATAGGGGATCCATGGATTCCCAGATCCCAGAAGGGAACTGGATTCCCAGATCCCAATACTGAATGCATGGATTCCCAGATCCCAATAGGGAATCTGTGGATTCCCAAATCCAAGTAAGGACTTCACGGATTCCCAGATTCCAGCAGGAAATCCATGGATTCCCAGATCCCAATCAACGGATTCCCAGATCCTAGCAGGGAATGCATGGATTCCCAGATCTCTGAAGGAACTCCATGGATTTTCAAATCCCAAAAGGGGATGCATAGATTCCCAGATTCCAGTAGGGAATCTATGGATTCCCAGATCCCAGAAGGGAATCCATGGATTCTCAGATCCCAGTACTGAATGCATGGATTCCCAGTTCCCAGTAGGGAATGCAGAGATTCTGAGATCCCAATCCATGGATTCCCAGATCCCAGAAGGGAATGGCCAGATTCCCAGATCCCCGCAGGAAATCCATGGATTCCCTTTGGGTGTTAACTCATCTCCTGACTGCTCTTTTCTGGTTGATGCTGTGCACACCTGAGGGAGAGAAAAATCCAATTATTTCTTCAGAATATCCATAATTTTATCCACCTGATAACACAAGAAGCGGATTTTTCCATTAGGCCAAGCAACAGCTCTGGAATTTTCATTTTAATATTAAAGGAATGTTTTCATTTTCATATTAAAGGAACGAGGCGTTATCCCAAAGACATTGTGGGACCAAAGGACACTCATCAGTGCTGAGAATGTCGCTAATAAATTATGCAGATTTGGGGAGAAACCACTCAAAACCCCCAGAACCCCCAAATCCTCCTGGAGAGCAGCTGGATACAACCACGGCACTGCCTCACCTGGGGGGCTCCAGGTGAATTCCATCTGGGATCATCCAGAGGCAGGACAGGAACGGTTTGAGCGGGTTCTGGGGGATAAATCACCGAGCTGATCACTTGTTGTGCATTCTCCCTTCACCACACATTAATTTTTAATGAAACCCAGCCCTAATGTGAGCCATAAATCCCCACGAAACCACTCCGGGTTAGATCAGCGACGGGCAGAGCAGATGAAACCTCTGTGCCATTAGCAGGGAATCTGGGAATATTCCCCACCCCACATTTCCTCCCTTGCTTCCGCCTGAAATTGTGGGAATGTGGGAAGCAAAGGCAGTTCCAATCAACCCCGAGGTCACCCTTTATTCTCTTAATTGAATGAGGGCTGCTAACGAGGGAGGGTTGTTAGCACTTTTCTGACAGCTGAGGGGCAATTTCTGTGACTTGGGGTTAGCAAAGCAGAGCTGGGATAGGAAAGGGAATGGAAAGGGAATGGGAGTGGGATTGTGAATGGAAAGGGAAAGGGAAAGGGAATGGAATGGAATGGAATGGAATGGAATGGAATGGAATGGAATGGAATGGAATGGAATGGAATGGAATGGAATGGGAAAGGGGAATGGGAATGGGAAAGGGGAATGGAGTGGGAAAGGGAATGGGAAAAGAAATGGGAATGGGAAAGGGAATGGAATGTGAATGGAATGGGAATGCAGAGGAAGGAATGGTTATCTGACACAGACCTTGGATAGGGTCAATATTGCTCTTTTACAGTATTTTAATAATATTATTATATNAGAATCATTGAGGTTGGGAAAGAGCTCCAAAATCATTGAGTGCAACCTGTGATTGATCCCCACGTCGTCACCCTGCCCAGGGCAATGAGTGCCACATCCATTAACCTCCTCCTCCTATTATTATTATTATTAGTATTATTATTAGCATTAGCATTAGCATTATTAATATTATTTCTATTGATATTATTAATATTTTATACCAAGAGTTGGGCTCCATGATTCTGATGGGTCCTTTCCAACTCAAGTCATTTCATGGACCTCTGACCTAGGAAACAGCTTCCAATTTGAATTAAATGCAGCAGGAACTGAGGAATCCAAGGGATTTAAGATATTTAAATATCCACAAAGCCATCTGATACAGGTTCATCTTGATGCCTTAAATTTTAGCTTTCATAATTTGATATTTTATCACATTCTGTGCTGGTTTAATGTGCAGTTCTGGGTTTCATATTCAGGGTTGCTGAGCTCTCTGCACAGAGCAGGGACACAAAACAATTCCTTTCCAGCTGGCACCAAGGACAAATTGGAGGCCCAAGAGTGGAAACAGCAGTGAAGGAAGAGAGGGAACAAGGAGGATGGAGCTTCATCACCTGGAGCTGGAATTGGACAATGAACTCCAATGTGCTGATGGACCCAAACCTATCCAAGTGTGACAGTGCCCTATAAAATGGCCTCCCCCCTCATGACCGGTGGCCATTTTGTGCCCATTTGTGGGTTTGACTTGGGTGCAGCCCCAAGGGGTTCCTGCACTGCCCAAGCTGGATCCTTACCATAAATCCCTTTCATCCTTTTATTCCACCCAGTCTCTGTTTCCAGCTCAGCCTTTCCAGGCTTCAATCTGAACATGAGCAGATTTCCAGCTTCTCCTGGCAGCCCAAATTCCCGCTTTTGGGCAAAGGTGTCTAACAGGAATCTTTCCTTCTGTGTGTTGTGGCAAAAAGGATAAAAGCTTTGTTAAGGACATAATTATTGTGTCTTTGAGAGTTCTCTCCACCAGAACAAAACCAGCTCCATCTTTTATTTATCCTGCAAGATTTGGAGGTCTTCATTCCCAACATGAGATCTCTTCCCAAGACTTCCTGGAAATCTGCTCCAGACTTTCTGCTGGGCACCAGCCTGACCAGAAAATAGAAGGGTTTTTGTGGAATGGGCTCAAGTGCTGAGTCTCTATTCCTCACAATTTCACATGAGGAAAGGCTGAGCGAACTGGGATTGCTCACCTGGATAAGACTCTGGGTTGCCTCATTGTGGCCTGAAGGAGCTCCAGGAGGGCTGGAGAGAGACAATTCTCAAGGGATGAGGGACAGGACACAGGGAATGGCTTCAAAGTTGGATTTGATGGGATTTTCAGCAGGAATTGTTCCCTGGCAGGGTGGGCAGGGCTGGGATGGAATTCCCAGAGCAGCTGTGGCTGCCCCTGGATCTCTGGCAGTGCCCCAGGCCAGGCTGGACACTGGGGCTGGGAGCAGCCTGGGACAGTGGGAGGTGTCCCTGCCATGGCAGGGGTGGCACTGGATAATTTTTAAGGTCCTTCCAACCCAAACCATTTTGAGATTCCATGAAAATGAAGTTTCAAGAGTCTCAGGTGCTTGGGCTCAAATCAATCTCTGGGAAAATATTGGATTTTTCGCTTTCCAACCTTGTCTGGTGTCCTCACCCTTGCATCCCAAAGAGAGTTGGGGATTGAAGGAGTTACTCACAGGCACAGCAAGGAGCTCTGTTTGAAATTTTATCCATTAATAAATTAATTGCTGGGCCCAGCTCTGCGCCCTCAGCTTGGGAAGGACCCAAGGAGGTCCTTGGAGGAGGAAGCAGCGAGGCTGGAGAGGGGCTGGGAACACAAACCCTGTGAGGAAGCACTGAGGGAGCTGGGGCTGCTCAGCCTGGAGAAAAGGAGACTCAGGGCTGAGCTCATCACTCTCTGCAGCTCCCTGCAGGGTGCCTGTGCTCAGCTGGGCTGGGGCTCTTTCTCCAGGAACTGACACAACGAGGGGACACAGCCTCCAGCTGCAGCAAGGGAAATCCGGGTTGGATATTGGGAAGAAGTTCTTGAGGAAAGGGTGATAAAGTGCTGGAATGGCTGCCCGGGGAGGTGCTGCAGTCACCGTCCCTGGATGTGTTTAAAGAAAGCCTGGATGTGGCACTGGGTGCCAGGGCTGAGTTGAGGAGTTGGGCACGGCTTGGACTCGATGGGCTTGGAGGTCTCTTCCAACCTGGGCATTCTGGGATTCTGGGTTTCTGTCATTCTGGGATTCTGGGATCTGTTCCCCTTGGAACAGCCCCTCTCAGCCCACTCAGGTTTTTCCTCCATTCCAGGGGTAGCTCCAGCTCCAGGCTGCCCCCATGGAGCGTCCTTGAGATGAAGGGACAAGGACAAATCCCTGCTGGACACTGTGGAATTTCTCTTCACCCTTTTGGCTTGGATTTCTTGGTGCAAGCAAAACTTAGGCCAAAATTGAAGTGAAACGAACTGGGAAACTCTGCTTTTGGATAAAGCATGTGTAGTCATACTTTAAATGTGTTATAAAGTTATCAAACAGATAAAATTTTTTTATTTTTTTTTTTTTTAGAATGTGGTCTGTAACAGTTAATGTAAAATGAAATTACTGATTTCAATTCTAAAGAGTGCAGACATGGCAAAAAAACCCCTCGAAACTCCATACAAAATGGATGAAAATGTCAGATTTATTTCAATATATTTTACCTGACTCTTCTGTTAAATTTTTCAAAACAATATTTAATATGCAGAAAAAACCAATTTCTGTAACTATCTCCCAGCACTGCCATAATTTTGAAAGAGGTTCTTTAAAAATGTATATTTTTCAAGATAATTGTTTTGCAAGTGATTGCAGGAAGGAAATATATCAACAATTAAATTAACACAACAAGCCATAAACTGTTTAGCACTGAGCTCCTGTGAATTAAAAGGCAGAGCAGCATTGGCCAAAAGTCAAGGTTTTGCTGACACATTTATTTCTCAGTAAATGAAGACTGTTTAGTTTTAATGCATTTGTGGTTAGCAAGAGTTTCAAAAGATCAATGTAAATTCATTTTGAAGGAGTAAATAATGTCTTAATGAGATTTCTGACAGCAGCTTTCACACCTTAGGCCTCCTTACCTTTCCAAATTCCCAAAGGTGAGCCCGTTTTTCCTGGAGTTTTACAATCAACAAATAACATCAGGCAGGATTTTACGACCTCTGTCTGAAGTGGGTTTGGGGGAGCTCTAGTTTGGGTTTAACAACTCCCCTCAGTCCACAGAGTGTTACTGTTCTCCTCCTCCAAGGGCTTAACTCAGGGTGAAAAAGAAGTTAAATGATCCTTTTTTTTTTTTTTTTTTTTTTTTTAGGAATTGGTGTTTTAAACATTTTATAACTCAAACCCAAGTCAGCTGTGGTGTGGAGCTGCTGAGTTCTTCCACTGGTGAGATCAGATATCTGAAATCAGACACGGTGAGTGCCCCAAGGCAGGGATGAGGAGTTGAGGAGGCCTCAGTTCTCCCAGGTTCATCCAAAATTCCATGCAGGTAGAGGAGAGGCAGAATCTCAGAATCTGAGGCTTGCAAGAGGGAACATCATGGAATTATGGGGTGGTTTGAGTTGGAAGGGACCTTAAAAATCCAGTGGGACACCTCCCACTGTCCCAGGCTGCTCCAAGCCCCAGTGTCCACCTTGGACAATTCCCGGGATCCAGGGGCAGCCACAGCTGCTCTGGGAATTCCATCCCAGCCCCTCCCCACCCTCCCAGGGAACAATTCCTGCCCAAAATCCCATCAAATCCCACTCTGAAGCCATTCCCAGTGTCCTGTCCTGTTGAGATCCAAAAAGCAGAGAGCTCTCAGAACTCTTGGCCTGAGGGCCAAAACTCAGAATTCAACCCAGGGTTTGAGCTCAGCCCTGGGAGAAGCTTCCAAGCTCGGGTGCTGGAAGTGAGAATGTGGATTTGAAGTCAAAATAGAGACAGGTTAAGCTCGATAAAGGAAAGCTCAGAGGTTAGAATTGAAGATATAAAGAGAATAGAAGTGGTTACAAAGGTGACAAGAAGTCTGTAGAATGGATTTGTGTGACAGAGCAAGATTGGTCAGAAAAGGTCATGCAATTGCCTGATGGAATTTCTTATTATTGGTTTAATAATGTAACTATCCCAGTTGTCAGTATTCTATTGGTTAATGAGTGTTTAAAGGATGTAATCAAACCAGAGTCCCAGGACTTCTGGCCATGTTTCAACACCTGGAAAAGCCCTCATGCTTTCTGCTCCATGTAGAAGATAAATAAACTGCACTTTTAAGCATCTAGAAGTCCTGTCTCCTGTCTCATCAAAAGAATTCCCCATGGAACGGTGAACTCCATCCCTTGGGAATTGTCTCTCTCCAGGTTTCCTGCAGCTCCTCCAGGCCCTGCAAGGCCACCCTGAGCTCAGCCCAAAGCTTCTCCTGGCCAGGCTGAACAATGGCAGCTGTGCCAGCCTTTCCTGCCAGCAGAGCTGCTCCATCCAAGCTGCCTTTGAGCACTTCCAGGGCTGGAATGTTTTCCACAAGTGCGGCTGATTTTAGGTTAAGCCCAGCAGCTCTCCCAGCAAATTCCAGTGGTTGCTCACATGACTGACAATGTTCATCTGCTCTTGGATTCAGGGCATTGCCCTGAGCCAGCTCTGAAGGAAAAACAGGAAGCACAAATCGGTCATAAATGGTAAGAAAGTTCTAAAAATAACTTTGGAGCTTGCACAGAAGAGGTTTCCAAAGTGTGACACTCTGCAATTTGCCAGATCTATAAGGGAGAGCTCTGGCAGTCAAATATAGAGAAATATTCTCCTTCCTAATGAGATCCAGCTCCCTGATTTTCTTCCTAAGAAAGTGGGAGGAATAATTAACTGGACCTTAAAACTGTCATGTCCTTGTGACTGCTCCCCATCCCTGACCTCCAAGCCACATAACTCATAGGAAGGGATTGCTAAACCTTGGCAGGAACTCAGTATTCCTTTGGCTCACATCTGGAGAAGCAAGTTGGTGTTCCATGAGCCATTTTTCAGGAAAAAGACACATGGCCTCAAAATTCCTTCACTCTTGGCTCCTTTGGTTCCTCGTCCTGGGAGGTTGGGGGGAAATTGAGCTTTTCCCAAAGCACCTGCTCTGAGGGCTTCAGAAAAAGTTGTCAAAGGTTTTCACAGATATTTTGATAGGATTCTTTATCACTTTATCAGATTTGGGGTTGGCTCCTTGTTTCCATCCCAGGAAAGCTGATCCTCATGGGAAGCCACACAGAGGTAGAGTGGGGAAGGATCCAAACCCTGCACCTTAAACTGGGAATCTCCTGTGGTCCCCCATGCCCGATATTTCATTTATTTCATTGTTTTCTTCTTTTATTGTGAGGCTGGTGGGACCCTGGGAAAGATTTCCTAGAGAAGCTGTGGCTTCCCCTGGATCCCTGGAAATCTCCCAGGTCAGGGTGGACAAGGTTTGAAGAAACCTGGGATAGTGGAAGGTGTTGGGGGTTGGAATGAAATAATCTTTAAGATTTTTTCCAACCCAAACCATTCTAAATGTAGCAATCTCAAACAACTTCAGAACAATTGTAAAGGTGCAACTGTGTGAAATCGGAGAATCAGAGCCTGAAACCAATCCTCCATTAGAAGAAATAAAAAAGAAAAGCCAAAAAAACCAAAACCCCAAACCACCCAAAACTACAAAGAAATTAATCAAACCAATCAACCTAGAATCAAGCAGGGACAATTAAAACAGAGTCCATAAAACTTTACAAAGAACTTCTCCAAAAGAGAAAAAAGTCTTGAAGAGTGATCAAATATAACCCGTGCCAGCAATTACACTGCAAGAAAACAATTCTCCTTCTCCAAGTGAAGCAGTCCAGGCACCACTGGGGTGTTACAATAATAAGAATGCCCAGCAATTCCAGCAGTCCTGCAGGAAAAGTTAAACAGGGGAAGTGATGTGGAAATGCTGAGTTATTTACCCAAATTCATTTTATTTCAGGGATTTGTTCCCTTTGACCCGTGGCACCCTTTGCATGAAGTGAAGAATTAAATTGTTTTTAAATTCCTGTTCACAAATCCTTTGGTTTTCTTTTGGTTCTGTGAAAAATCCATGCCTTTTGCAGAAAGGTGTTTTTAGGAAAATACAAAAATACGCCTCTGGTGGTCTCGGAAAATGTTTTTTTGTTCATTAATTTTGCATCTTGGATGAGATTGGCCAAACACGGGATCAAAATTACTCAGGGATTTAAGTGGCTGACGGCATAAACCCCCAAAAGAGATACTGGGCTATCAAATGGTTTAAATAAGCACAGAAAGGTTGGGATTGATGATCCCAGAAGTCTTTTCCAACCTAATTAATTCTCTGATAAAGCAGCCCAAGAAATGGCCGGACTCTGAAACAAATCACACTTTGTGGCCTTCACAAGGCTTTGGACCCTCTTTTGTCCCTCTTAAACCTCCAGATCTGCTGTTGATTTTAGTTCTGGATCAATGTAAATAATCAATGAATCAATCAATCAATTTCATTGATCACCTGAATCTCTGGAGTGATTGATCCAATAATTCCTGTGTTTTTTGCAGCTCTGCCACTCCAGCTCCACCCCTGACTTGGATTTAGAACCGACGTGCCCCTGACTGTAAAACAAACTTAACCAGCGAGTTTCTTAATGAACTTACCCAGAAAGTACAAGAAAGGGTCAGTCCTGCACGTTTCCCCGAGACAAATTGAACCATAAATCTGACAGGTTTTTTTTTCTGACATTAATTGGGTTCCACTTGTGTAAGAAATTCTCCTTTCTTTGCTCATTTGTCTCGCGAGTTTGGGTGCGGTGCCAAACGTTTCTGCCGTGCCGCTCGCCCAGCCATGTGATTTCCAGGCCCAACAATTTCTCTGCCACACCAGGGGCTTACTGCTGCTCACAGAGGGTCAAAACCAAGCTCCCGTTTCAAGGAAATTTTTCTCCCCAGCCTCCTCCTTTTTTTTTTTTTTATGAGTCCTTTCTTCACATCTCGAACCCACTGGGCCTTGAACAAAAGGCTCCTTTCAGAGCAGTCACTTCTGCTCAAGATTAAGGGCGGTGATTTATGACATTTATGTTGTGTTAGGCAGTGATCATTCAGATGGGAAATTAATGGACATTTCCTCAGCAGTTCCTTGCCAGTTCCTGTGGTTGTGTTAATGTCCCGTTTGATCTGGAATCCACGCAATCACCCCCTCAGTAGCTCTGCAAAAATTCTCCTTTGTCACTGCTGTTAACCCCCAGGAATTCCACGCCCAGACCTGAGGGAGTTTTGCATCCAAAGCCTGTCAAGGGCAGCGCTCTGAGGAAATTTGAACTCTCCTGGGAGCTGCTGGAGTGCAAAAATAAAAAAAATTCATGGAAAAGCCTAAGAAAACGGGGATAGAAAGGCTGAAAGAGCAGACTTTGGCCTTGAGTATCCTACTGCTGTTCCAGTTAATGCCCCTTGGGATCTACAGATTCCTCCTTCAAGTTGTTGGGAAGATGTTTCCTGAAGGAAAGAGGTGCTGGAGGAAAGGGTGCTTCCCTCCCTGGAGAGCCTAAAGCATTTTCAGGAATAAATGTGAAGAATGCAGGAAGAGCAGTAAATGTCATTTTAGCTGCAGCTCTTGTGAGGGAGATGCTGCTTTATGCAGAGCCACAGATGGGAGTTTTCCAAAGTTTTCCTAAGGAAAAGCATGGAAACCTTTCAGGGAGTGTCCTGAGAGTCACTGATGATTACCTACAGGAGAGAAGTGCCCCACAGAGCGGTTTAGCTGTTTTATTTTCCCTTTAATCATCTGCTTTGTCAAAACCACATTCTCCACACCAAGCTGCCAGACTCATAAATGAGTTTGCTTTTGCCTGGAAAAGCAGTGATATTCTGCCATCCTGAAAAGAATGTGGGTTTCCCAAACTGCTGTGATCCCTGTGCTTGTCAGGGCAGGGATCCAGGCAGAACAATTTTGTCCGAGAAAAGATGACTGAGAGGTTTTACCGTCATGTGGGACCTCTGTGTGTGAGATTCCAGCTCACAAGGGCGTTTGGGAGACAGCTGGAGCACAGGAGAGGAGCCTTATCCAGGGATGGACAGAAATCCATGGGCAGAAATACCCAGGCTGAAATCCACAGGCTTAAATAATCTGAATTAGAAACAGAATCAGTCATAAAATGGCTTCAGTTGGAAGGGACCTCAACCATCACTGACTTCCACCCCTGCCATGGCAGGGACACCTCCCACTGTCCCAGGGTGTCCCAGCCCCAATGTCCAACCTTGGGCACTGCCAGGGATCCAGGGGCAGCCACAACTGCTCTGGGAATTCCATCCCAGCCCTCCCCACCCTGCCAGAGATGAATTTCTTCCCAATATCCAAACTAAATCTATTTATGTCAGTATGAAGCCATTCCCTGTGTCCTGTCCCTCATCCCTTGGGAATTGTCTCTCTCCAGGTTTCCTGCAGCTCCTCCAGGCCCTGCAAGGCCACCCTGAGCTCAGCCCAAAGCTTCTCCTGGCCAGGCTGAACAATGGCAGCTGTGCCAGCCTTTCCTGCCAGCAGAGCTGCTCCATCCTCTGCTCATCCTGGAGCCTCCTCTGGGCTCTCTGCAGCAGCTCCACATTCTCCCTCATTTCTTAAGTCTGAGATTTTCTATTTATCACATTCTGAGCTGGTTGAATGTGCAGTTCTGGGTTTCATATCCAGGGTTGCTGAGCTCTCTGCACAGAGCAGGGACACAAAACAATTCCTTTCCAGCTGGCACCAAGGACAAATTGGAGGCCCAAGAGTGGAAACAGCAGTGAAGGAAGAGAGGGAACAAGGAGGATGGAGCTTCATCACCTGGAGCTGGAATTGGACAATGAACTCCAATCTGCTGATGGACCCAAACCTATCCAAGTGTGACAGTGCCCTATAAAATGGCCTCCCCCCTCATGACCATTTTGTGCCCATTTGTGGGTTTGACTTGGGTGCAGCCCCAAGGGGTTCCTGCACTGCTCAAGCTGGATCCTTTCCATAAATCCCTTTTATCTTTTTATTCCATCCAGTCTCTGTTTTCAAGTCAGCCTTTCCAGGCAATATCCCTGTGCTGGGCCCAGGGCTGCGGCAGCTCGGCAGGTGGGGTCTCAGCTGAGCTGGGCTCAATCCCAATCCCTTTCCTGACCCCACACTGGGGCATGGGGAGCTCTGGCTGGACCCAGCTCTCACCACCAGAACCCCCAGGGCTGCTCCATCACCTCATCCCCAGATGGATCAATCCCAGAGGGATTCAGGTTGGTTTTCTGGCCAGCAGGACAATGCTTTGGGCACGTGCTCAGGTTTAAATGTGTGCTTAAGTCCTGCTCATGCCAATGAAATTAAACCTATGCCAATGAAATTAAACCTGTGCCTAAAGTTGAGCAGTTGATTGAATTGTGGCAACACTGAGAGGCCTTTGCAGAATTAATTAATGGATCTGAGCTGCTTTTTATGTCTGTGACCCACAGAGAACTGGGCAGCTCCTGTGTGATTTTGTAACATACTCCCGGTCCAATCCAGGATCCAGACACAAATGGTAGCACACATTATATGGATTTATGGCATTCCCTGGAGGATTCGGGGTCAATAAAACACTGACTGGATTACAAAGAGGCCTCTAAAGTGTTTGCTGGAATTTGCAATGAATGAATGAATGACTGACTGTTGGGTTTATGACTGGAAAACATCTTCCTGTGGATGCTGCAGCTCGGGCTGAGTGACATAACCTCGCTTTTGCTATGTTTGGAACAACTGCATTTATTGTACCTGGGCCAAAAGGCAAAAAATAAAAAGGAAGCAGAATGTTGTAGTGGTGCACTGTTAAAATAGTCTGGAAAATAATTCAGGTTTAATGTAAATGATTAATTATTATTCTGCACGGTTGCTTTTCCTGCTGTAAATAAATCACAGGCTTCCAGCAGGACCAGTGCTCTGGAGTTATGCAAGGAGCTGGGAGCTTGTCTAAACCTTATCTAAGAGTGTGGTTTCACAGAATTAATTCAGAAGTGAGCTTGGATTTCCTAAATAACCAGAAAAACTCTGGCCGAGCCCCACGTGCAGCAGGAGGTTTCACTCCCAGCTGCGTGGACACAGCCCAAAGCAAGACACAACAACCAAGCGTTAAAAATGTGAAAAATGAAGTTTCTGGGAGGGATGAGAGGCCAAAGGAAGGAACCTCAGTAGTGCCCAACACTTCCCAAAAGCTGAGAGCCAGCCTTGGAGCGTGAGCTCCAGAACATTTCTGGATGTTTTGCCGTGGATCAGTTGGAAAAAGGGATTTTGCTTCCCAAAAGTTTTTGGAGCTGTTTGGGTGTCAGGATGGAGGAGCTCAAGGAGCAGGAGGGTCAAGCTGATCCCTGGCGAGGAATTCTGGTGTCACCCCCTGCTGCAATTGTGGTTATTGAGAATTTTAGATTTCTTGTGTTGATAGGTATTGAGTTTTAGGAGAATATTATATTTGATTTGAGAAGGTTTCTAAAATTGAATGATAGAATTGAGGTTATGGGTGCATAATTTAAATAAAAACGTATATCACATAATAAAAACTTAAATTTAAGGTTTAAA
>VXBU01009018.1:57362-70384 GCA_013400315.1 Bombycilla garrulus
TGCCCAAGCTGGATCCTTTCCATAAATCCCTTTTATCCTTTTATTCTGCCCAGTCTCTGTTTCCAGGTCAGCCTTTCCAGGCCTCATGGGGACTCAGTGGCACTCAGAGCTCTGGGCTGGGTGACAAGGTGGGCATTGGGCACAACTTGGGCTCGATGACCCTGGAGGGCTTTTCCAGCCTAAATATTTCTGTGAGATTTTTGTCTTCTGCTTGGGGCCAGGCTTTATCTGCAGGAAGATGTGCCCAGCTCAACCATATGGCACTTTGATGGGAAATTTCCCCTCTGGAAGCTCTTCTACATAGCTGAAAATGCTTTAAAAGTGAGAGTGACCTGGAGATCAGGATTTCCAGCAGAATCCCTCAGATTGTAGGTTCATTCTGTGACTCAGAAGATGCTCTTTTAAAAAGGGGCAGAAATTGTCTTGAGTAACTCAAACCCAAAACCTTTGGCTCAACAAGTTTTACTGATCCCCTCTCACGTATTTAATTTCATGTTTTTGGCAACAGAATCACAATAAAGCTGAACTCTCCTGTTCCCTGTGCAGAAATTCCTTGTTTGGAGCCACGTAGATCCTCCTTCCTGCCAATCCGCTCCATGCTTCATTTCCAATTCCCAGTTTTTCTCCTCCCTGGCTGCTTCTGTCCCGGGTGGAATTTGCCAGTCCTGGAGGTTGTGCTGTGGGTGGTGGGCTGTGGGTGGTGGAGGCTGTTCCTGTCAGCGCCTGGCCGTGGTTGTTTCCGAGCTCCAGTTTCTTCCCACCCACATGGACGGGACAGGCTGGAATTCCCTCCAGGAGCCAGGAAAACGCAGGAGCCTTGGCTTTAATCCTGGGTTTAGCAAAGTCCTACCCCAGGAGCAGGACTGGGAAGGACAGAGAGGTGTGGAAATGGAAGGAAGTGCAAACCCCAGGAGCAGCCCATACCAGGAAACCACTTTGAAAAAAAATGAGAAACAAGCTCCTCTTTCAGCTGGCCAAAGTTGATACATCCGGCTCCTTCTCCAGCCTTTTTTTGGGAATTCTCTCCTGGACACCTCCAGCTCTGTTTCGCCCTGGGAGAGATGAACCGCTGCAGTTTTTGGGAATGCTCTCCTCCGTTCTTTCCTGGCAGGTAGAGGCAGCTCTGGAGCATTCGGAGGAATCTTTGCACCAACGATGACAGCCAAAATCTTCCTGAAGATGACAAATTTTGGCCCTACTGAGTATTTTTTTTTCTGTTGAGGAAATGGTGCAAAATGTTCGGTACACGATAGATTGGACAAGAAGGTGACCCCAAAATTTGTTCAGTGGAACAGATGAGCCCCCACTAAACTTGATGGATCTACAGCAGCTGGGAGGCTGAGCCAGAGCACAAAGAAACCCTGAGTTTTAAGAAAAATCAAATTTAGAGCACCACAGGAGGCAGAGAAACTGCTGGAGTTCCTGGATGTGATGTAACTCTGCTGGCCCGGCCCATCCTGAGACGCTCCTCTGGGATGTGCTGAACCACCAAAATCCACAGCACAAGTTCTCAGAATAGGCATAAATTATCAAAAAAGAGCAAAATTCTAACACTGGCAAGGCAGAAAGAAATCTGCAGGTGGTCCTGGAAGAGGTGATTTGCCAGACTGGAGATTTGGGCACATCCACATCAATGTCCTCATGGAGAACAGAAACCCAGCCCTGTAGGAAAAAATAAAAAAATATTTATAAGCAGGGGAAGGCAACTTGTGGTTTATGAATTCCAGAAAATTGCAGCTCATTTGAAAAAAAAAAAAAAAAGCAAAAATTCTGGTCATTAAATCTGAGTAAGAGTAAAATTGGTGTTGCCTGGCTCTGGGCAGGGACTGAGAGCAGATGCCAAGGAAAACAAGAGTTCCCATCACCAGGAGTGTCCTCCCAGCTTCCAGCAATGGGTGACTCCTCAAATCCTTGAGCCAGAAATTGGATCCGCACTGTGGTGTGAAATCATATTTATTGAAGTTTTTCCAATTTTTCCAATTCACATTTCTGATATCCAGTTCAATCCTAGAGAATTCTGCATCTGAATATTGGGAAGATTTGTCTCTTCTTTAATTTGACCTGATGAACACAGGGGTGAACACGACCAGGAACGACAAAGCTCCTGAGTGAGTCATTCCAATTACTAATCCATTCCAAAAAGTGCCATTCATTTTTTTGAGGGAAGATCTTGTCTTAGCACATGAAGAACTTGGGGAACAGGAAGAGATTTAATAAACCAGCCCTGTGTTCTTTCCTACTTTTTCTTTTTTTCCTATAATTAATTAGTTAATATGGAAAAAATACTATTAATTAATTTCCATAATTAATTTCCATAGTTAATTCAGTCAGCATTAATATGGGAATTTTAAAGAGTTGCTTTGAAATTCAGGTTGAAGAGTATGATTTTAATGCTGCAATGAACTAAGCCTGAAGCTGAGAGTGGAATAAAAACCAAGATTTCACAACATTTTAGCTCCAAAAAACTTGAGACAATGAAGATGTTTTCCTTACAAAACCTTCCTGTATCTTGTTGACAAATATTATAATAAATCTTGTTTTGTTTGATTATCTCACCCTATATCAAGACAAAATAAATATTAATTATGTTGCAAGTGGTTTTATTGTGCTAATTAGCTGTGTGGACTTATAAAATTATCTTTTACACAGGGAATGGAGACAGTCAGATGAACTGCAGATCTTTTTTTATGGATTTTCTGATGGGGAAGAAAAGGTTGTGTGAGGATTTTACAGCAACTCTGAATATCTGAAGGGGCCACAGGGAAGCTGGAGAGGGACAATTCATGAGGAGTGGGGACAAGGGGGAATGGGTTCAGGCTGCCAGAGGGCAGGGTTTGATGGGATTTGGGGCAGGAATTGTTCCCTGGGAGGGTGGGGAGAGGCTGGGATGGAATTCCCAGAGCAGCTGTGGCTGCCCCTGGATCCCTGGCAGTGCCCAAGGCCAGGCTGGACATTGGGGCTGGGACACCCTGGGACAGTGGGAGGTGTCCCTGCCATGGCAGGGGTGGCATGGGGTGATTCTGATGTCCCTTCCAACCCAAACATTTTGTGATTCCATGATTTTATTCCAGTAGTTACTGATGTACTTAAGTGCTCTTTCTCAGACTCATTTAAAGTGGGAAGAACAACATATTTTAATTTTTTCAAAGACCACATCTGCATTTTCACTTGTTTAGAAACCTCTCTGGGTCACCTGTGCTGTTTGGCTGGAGCTGCTGTTGGTTTTGTCAGCGTGTTCCTCACATCAGAGCTTTTCCAGGAATTCTGGAGCCTCTAGAACCTCCATTCACGGCTGAAGGTGGGAGCAGTGATGCCTTAAGTTTGAGCTTTTATATTTTTCAGACTCTGTGCTGGTTTAATGTGCAGTTCTGGGTTTCATATTCAGGGTTGCTGAGCTCTCTGCACAGAGCAGGGACACAAAACAATTCCTTTCCAGCTGGGACCAAGGACAAATTGGAGGCCCAAGAGTGGAAACAGCAGTGAAGGAAGAGAGGGAACAAGGAGGATGGAGCTTCATCACCTGGAGCTGGAATTGGACAATGAACTCCAATCTGCTGATGGACCCAAACCTATCCAAGTGTGACAGTGCCCTATAAAATGGCCTCCCCCCTCATGACTGGGGATCCATTTTGTGCCCATTTGTGGGTTTGACTTGGGTGCAGCCCCAAGGGGTTCCTGCACTGCCCAAGCTGGATCCTTCCAATAAATCCCTTTTATCCTTTTATTCTACCCAGTCTCCGTTTCCAGCTCAGCCTTTCTGTGCAGCAGCAGCAGCTGGAGGAACTGAGCAGGCGGAGTTGGGAAGCACAACAGCTGGGATTGAGATCTCTGTGGTTAAACCCCAGGTACCCCCCGCTCCAGGGAGGCCCCTCTGCCACCCTGCACATGTCCCCACTTCAGAGGGCAGGGGAAGCCACAGGCTGAGCGAGGACAAACTGTCACCTCAGGAGTCACACGGGAATGGGGCTCATCCTCCATGTTCTCTCACTCAGAAATTGTGGCTGATAACTCCCAGAGATAACGAGCACCTTCCTGGCTGACTCCAGCAGCTCTGCCGGGTGAAATACCTTCATTAACAAAGCTTTCCCTGAAGTCTGAATTGCCAGGGCACTATCAGGATATTTTCCTGATTAAAATTCCCATTTTTAGGGCATCAGAGGTGCTTTTAACCCCACTGTGGCATCCCACAGCTGCTGGGTGGGTTATGGGGATGTGCTTTTGGCAAAGTGAGCAAGCAACATTTCCCTTCTGGGTTCAGCTTTGGAGGAGCGAGGTTTCCTGAAGGAAAATCTGAGGAATGAGGATTCAGATCCTCTGTATGCCAAAATTTGGACAGGATTTGACTGGAACACATCTCCCATGCAGTGTTGGGCAGGACAGGGAAGGTGGCAGAAGAGTAGGAGATTTTCTTGTTCCCTGCTCTGTTGAGGCCAGGTTGGACAGGGCTTGGAGAAACCTGGAATAAGGGAAGGTGTCCCTGCTCATGGCAGACGATCTTTAAGGTCCTTTCCAACCCAAATCATCTAAGATTTCAGGTTTCTAATCTCTAATCTGAAGATTTGATATTTCTCATCTCCACAGCTTCATGTTGAGCAGCGTGAACTGCCCTTGTTTTCTTCCTGACAGTTGGGTCCTGTCATTTAAGAACTGCCCTAAATTCATGACAAATTCAGTTCCATCACCTCTGGGCAACTTCCCAACCCCTTCCAGAAAACCTGAGGAAGCTCAGCAGCTCTCCTCCATCCTGAGGGAGAACACAGTGTCTCTCTTGCTGGCTTTTGCAGAAAGCAAGGGGACTTTGAGCCACTCGGGTGCCAAAGCCAGGCTGACAGGCAGGGATTTCACTCCTTTAAATCTGTAAAATTCTTTACAGAATTTAATTTGTAATTTTCTTATGTTCTGGGTCTGACCCACCCAGAGCTGCTGTGTCAGTACAGACAGATTTCCTGAGGGTCACCTTTCCTTTAGGAGCCAGGAGTGTCACAAAGCCCCTGACTGAGGGGGGTCACCTTCTTTCACTTCTTTCCTTCCTTGCATCCTTCAGGAATTTGTCTGGACCCAGAACACAAGAAAATCAAAAATTCATTTCTGTAGCTCATTTTAAGTGGGAAAAATGAGGAATTCAACTTGTGGGAACTCCTCTGACTGGGCTACATCCCTCATCCAAGGCTCCCCAAACATCCCTGTGCCTCATCTGCATTGAGTTGATCATCATCATCCCTCATGGGCACCCAGGACAGGAATGGGATTAATCCATACACAGAGAAATCTCGGGGGGTGATTCCCACTTCTTACTGGGTTTTACATGGCAAACACCCACAGATATACGAATTTCCAAACAGGACAGAAATTCCCTCATCTTTGGGTGCACTGGTTTCCCAATTTAAGCTGTTTTAGCAGTGGCAGCTGCCCTGAAGGAAATGAACTTTTTCTCCCCAAAACAAGCAGCTCAAGGTGGAGTTTGCTGCCTCAAAATACCTGAAATCAGACAGAAATAGTCAAAGTAGTAACTTTGCAATAGTAATTTGTCTAAGAACTTCTTATTTTTGTTTATTTTTGAGGATACTTCCCATTCTTTGATTTAGTTTTTCATTCTTTGAAATACACCTATTGGATCTCGTGTCACTTTTGTGAGGACAATGATGGAAAATTTTCCTTTTAAAATGTGAGACTCACAACCCAATAACAATGATCAAACCCTTCTGTCCCAATAAACTAATTACAACAAGTAATTATGAACTACTTTATCCCTTCACAGATTTCCAGAATCCTGGAATGGGGGTTGGAAGGATCCTTCTTGCAGCAAGTTGCAAAATGAGGCCCTGAGGGTGTGAGATCCTGAATCCAGAACCCTCTCAGTCAAGGAAAAAAAGCTCTCAGTTCTCTCTCTGATTTTATTAAAGCTGGGCTAATAAAGTATTAATATTCCCAACCTGGATTAATTGCCTGGAATTTATATGATATCAATTTCCATTTCTTTTCCTGCTAAATTAACGATACCCTGCGAACCCCAAAATACAAAGGGGACAGAAGTTTTGCAAAAAAATGAAAGCAGATGCTCCACTCTGGAAGGCCAGCATTTGCTGAGGAGAAACCGAGATGAATTCCAGGCCACATTTTTCCTGTTAAAATTCCATAATTCCTGTTAAAATTAACATGGGGTTGATTTCAACAGCTCCGCTGCAACTGGGCCTATGCAGAAAAAATTCTAAACTCTAGCCTCTGACTAAATGATGGAATTTGGGGTAAAGACAGTTGTTAAAACAAGTTTTTAAAAGCAATTTTTTTTTTAATTTTTATTTTTTCCCCTGTTCCAGGCTTGACACAGCACAGGAATAAGGTGGATGTGAGACATCCAAGAAAAAACAGGCAAATTCCAAGGAAGGCAATCGATGCAGGCGATCTATATCTCATTCACATTGTTGAATAAATAATAACAGAGGAGGCCTAAAATTAGATTTGAGAAGAAACCTGAACTGGCCTGAAGAGAGGCTGCTGCAGCCTCACTGCTGGGCTGGAGAGATGGGATCTCAGCTGGGAATGGGAATGGTGCTGGGATCTCAGCTGGGACTGGGAATGGTGCTGGGACTGGGAATGGTGCTGGGCTGGCTCCTCTGCCTGGACCTGAGCTGTTTGTTCCAGGGGCAGGAGGGGATGATGCTCCAGTGTCGAATTGTTTCACGGGGAGTCACTCCCAAAGAGACACGAGCAGTTGTTGGTTGCTACAGAATCATTTATTGTAAAAATGGATCAGTCTCAGAGCGAGAGTCTGAGTGTAAAAGTCTGTGTTAAAAACATTCCAGTGAGAGATCCTGAGCAGCAACAGAGACAGCAGCCAGTCCCCATTCTTCTTTCTTGCTCTTCTTCTTCTTCTTCTTCTTCTTGATTACGAAGTTGTAGCTTTTTCTTCCCCAAGACAGGGGAAGAAATTACTATTACTATTACTATTACTATTACTATTACTATTACTATTACTATTACTATTACTATTACTATTACTATTACTATTACTATTACTATTACTATTACTATTACTATTACTATTACTATTACTATTACTATTACTATTACTATTACTATTACTATTACTATTACTATTACTATTACTATTACTATTACTATTACTATTACTATTACTATTACTATTACTATTACTATTACTATTACTATTACTATTACTATTACTATTACTATTACTATTACTATTACTATTACTATTACTATTACTATTACTATTACTATTACTATTACTATTACTATTACTATTACTATTACTATTACTATTACTATTACTATTACTATTACTATTACTATTACTATTACTATTACTATTACTATTACTATTACTATTACTATTACTATTACTATTACTATTACTATTACTATTACTATTACTATTACTATTACTATTACTATTACTATTACTATTACTATTACTATTACTATTACTATTACTATTACTATTACTATTACTATTACTATTACTATTACTATTACTATTACTATTACTATTACTATTACTATTACTATTACTATTACTATTACTATTATTTCCTCCAACCAGGTAGAATCACTGTTCTAAAAACATTCTTTTTACACCTATTAGAATTTAATTTCTAACAAATGAAGGTAATGTCAGTTCTTACACATTTTTATGCATATAGGTTATATATTTAATGTAAACAGTTCTATTTGTTTTATCTAGAAATGCAGGCAATGTCCTGCTCTGTTTTCATTATGTCTGTGACTATGTTACTGAACTTTAAACTGGAGCACAGGGCTCCTTTACTCTTTAAGGCATTTAAACTATATTCTTACATACTTTAAAACTAGAACTTAAACTTGACTTAGATTTATATTTCTATTTCATATCTATGAGGCTTAATAAATCCTAATTTCTCTAAAGAATTTAATTCAAATCCTACTTTCTGTTCTCTCTCTGAGGAATTCAGATTTCTGTTTCACTCGTTCCAACAGTCCTGGAAATCCGTTACTTCTGGGGAGAATGGAAAGTTTCAGGTGATTTAGGGGAGTTTTCTATTTGCAGGAACTAATCTTAATCCCAGACTGGTTTGGGTTGGAAGGGACCTTAAAGATCATCTCATTCCACCCCCTGCCATGGGCAGGGACACCTCCCACTGTCCCAGGTAACTCTGTTTGCATCCCGAGCTAAAGAAAATTGGGAAAATTAGGATTTGGGGCCAGAAGTTGATGAAACCCCTAAAAATCAATGCTCTCTTGAGAGAGGAGAGGGTTTTGGTTGTGACACTGCAGTAAACTGGAGCTGAAATCCCTGCTCCTGATTCATAGCAGGGCATGAAATTTAATTCCCAGCCCTCTGCAGCCAGGAGGGGATGACTGATGTCTCAAATGCTTGGGAATGTTATCTTCCAAGTCTCCAAAATAACAAAGTTCACCTTTGCAACGATGTTCCCTTTATTTTCATTTGTTTGACGTGATCTGCTGAGTTTGACCCCAACTCCCAAACAAATTCAGGTCTAGAGGGAATGTTCAGGGGTTTTTTTCCCCCTGAAAATACCATCAGGTCTCTATGGAATATTGAAGCCTGAAGTTATCCAAGTCCCACATGTCCCACAGGTCCCACAGACACGGCTTTTCAAATGCTGGCCCACATTGGGATTTTTATAAATCCTTTAATTTATATTAATCAATAATGATCAAACTTTTGGAGAAAGAGCAGCAAACACAACCATCAATCCCACTGCAATGGAATTGCCCAGAAGGTCAGATCACTCTGTCTCTGTCTGAGCGAGGAGGATGGAAAAAATATCTCAGGTGGGGAAGAGAGCCCTGGAAAGGATGGAGGGAGGGATTTAGAATCATGGAATCATGGAATGGTTTGGGATGGAAGGGATTTTAAAGATCATCTTGTTACACCCCTGCCATGGCAGGGACACCTCCCACTGTCCCAAGTGCTCCCAGCCCCAATGTCCAGCCTGGCCTTCGGCACTGCCAGGGATCCAGGGGCAGCCACAGCTGCTCTGGGAATTCCATCCCAGCCCTTCCCACCCTCCCCGGGAACAATTCCTGCCCCAAATCCCATCTAACCTTTCCTCCTTTAGTTTCAAACCATTTCTCCTTATCCTATAATTCCCTGTCCATATATCTCTCTTTCTTTTAACCCCCTCCAGGCCCTGCAAGGCCACCCTGAGCTCAGCCCAAAGCTTCTCCTGGCCAGGCTGAACAATGGCAGCTGTGCCAGCCTTTCCTGCCAGCAGAGCTGCTCCATCCTCTGCTCATCCTGGAGCCTCCTCTGGGCTCTCTGCAGCAGCTCCAGCTCCTCCTGTGCTGGATCCCAGCTCTGCAGCTGGGGGCTCACCTGACACCCCTTGCTCTGCCTCTTCCCAAAATCCTGAGCTTTTCCCATCTTCTGGCAGCTTTAGATCTTGCTGCTTCTTTTGCAAAACCAGCCACACTTACAAGAATTGGTAATTGCTGAGTTTCCCATAATTTGGAAACACCAATCTGCTTCATCCTGCTTTTCTTTTGGAGTGGGAAAAGCCTCTCAGTGCTGCCTGCGGAGTCAGCAGCTGGACAGAGCTCGCAGGAGGGGCGGCTCCCTGGGCTCTGAGGAAATATTATCGGAAACAGCAAGTTTTGGGCCAGAAAACTGGGAGAAGGATTAGGAGAAATCAAGGAACAAGGCTGTGGTTGAGAAAGACTGAAAAAAGGAAGCAAAACCCAAAGGAGACCTCAGGGGTTTTAATCAGTTTAGGAGCCAGACTCAATTTCTTGATGCAAAAAGATGGAAATTATTCATAAGACTGAAAAAATTAAAATCCTTTAGGAAGTAGAAACACCTCAAAACAAGTTGTTTGGTGTCTGGACAGAAACAGGAATGATGCAAATAATCAGAGTAGCAGCATCACTCACACAGAGGCAGAGAGAGATGATTTCTAACCCAATATCTGCTTCCTCTGGCTGAAGGATTTTAGATGGCTTATAATGGATTGCTAAAATGTGTGGCACGCTCATTACTGTCAAAATGAGTGGATAACTCTCAAGCAGTGCAGATATTTTATTTATGAGTGAATAAAAGAATTTTATAGCTGCCTATCACTGATCTCCAATGCTGGAATGGAGTAAAATCAATTCAAAGTTAAAACAAAACAAGAAAAAATTGAGGGAGAAGAAATTACTCTTTTCTGTTTCGCTTTGGTTGTTATTATTTTTGTTCTTTGATTTGTTTGTGCTCTGATTTGGAGCTTTTGCCTTTGATTCCTGCTTGGATTGAAAGGCAAATGGAAGTGTAGCAGCCAGGCTTTAATAAAGAGATGTGCAGCGTCTCTGATGTATTTGAGGGAACCTTTGCCGCTTGTGGTTTTGTATATGGTTATGGTAAATAACCCTCACGCTGATTTTTGTGGTCTGCCCTTTGCTGTGGGTACTTGACCACCAGAGACTCGTTGAACCTAAATAACCCAAACCCATGCCCAGCCTCCAAGTGCCACCACTCCAACAAACACCGAGAAAACAGGGCCTGAACTCGGGACTGCGCTGAGGGGAACGGCACTGACAAAGGCCAGCTCGTTATCCTGGGGGTTGTCACCGCCAAATCCCCTTTCCCCATGGCTGCTTCCTGCCAGCAATCCCAGTAAATGAGCCCAAGAGGGAGACAGGATGACAGGGCTGAGGCCCCGCGTGTGTCTCGCTGTCCCTCCCGGGGGAGCGGCCCTGACGGGGGGCACTGAACCTGAACTGACGGAGCCGCCCCGCCCCGACACCGCCACCAGCAGGGTTTGCTCTTTTCCTCCAGGAATTACTGCTGGGAACAGAAGTGTTGCATAGAAAGGCTGACCTGGAAACAGAGAATAAGCAGAATAAAAGGATAAAAGGGATTTATTGAAAGGATCCAGCTTGGGCAGTGCAGGAACCCCTTGGGGCTGCACCCAAGTCAAACCCACAAATGGGCACAAAATGGCCGCCAGTCATGAGGGGGGAGGCCATTTTATAGGGCACTGTCACACTTGGATAGGTTTGGGTCCATCAGCAGATTGGAGTTCATTGTCCAATTCCAGCTCCAGCTGATGAAGCTCCATCCTCTCTGTTCTTTCTCTCTTCTTCACTGTTATTTACACTCTTAGGCCTAAAATTTAACCTTGATTCCCAGCCAGAAAGAAATTGTTTTATCTATGTACCCTGTAAAAAAGCTCCCCAACCCTTCATATGAAACCCAGAACTACAGATTCAGCCAGCTCAGAGTCCAAAAAATAGATAAGGTCAAACTTAAGGCATCATTTCGCTCCCCTGGAAAAGCAAATTAAAGTGTTTCGTGGAAATGACTTTATAATTTGGAAATTGTGGAGTTGATGTGTATTTATTCAGTGCTGGGCATATGCGAGGATATTTAATAAAATGGCATTTAATTCAATTTTAATTTAAACGGATATTTCTTAATATGTGAAGGATTTGAGGTTATGTCTTCTTTTCAAGGTGATGCCTTAAGCTTTAGCTTTTATATCTTTCAGATTCATTTGTGGGTTTTCAGACCATTCAGACCATTTTGTGCCCATTTGTGGGTTTGACTTGGGTGCAGCCCCAAGGGGTTCCTGCACTGCCCAAGCTGGATCCTTCCAATAAATCCCTTTTTTTTTTTTCTTTTCCTCAGTTTAGTCTCTATTTCCAGGTCAGCCTTTCTGGGCAACAAAGGTATTAGATATGTAAAGAATTTTTTATATATTTAATTTTTGACTCTGTTTATTTTTGTTTTGCATGGTAGTTAGTAACATAGTAATTAGTTTTCTGGGTATGTGTTGTTGTTTTTAGGTTTTTTGTAACTGTCTAAGTTATCAGATTAGCTTTGTTTAGTTGGGAGACATAGGGGTCTTCCTTATTTTAGTTTTTTGCACTTTTTGATATTTTTATTTTTATATATAGACTATATTTATTCTTTTTATTATAAGAAGTGTTAGATGTCTGTATTCTTGTTAGCATAGTGAAGACTACAGATACAGAACACAATTTTTATTAAGTTAGTTATATTTTAAAATATAATATATATTTTTAGCTTAATTATAAAATTAGTTAAATTCTGAACCTTTGTCTCATAAGCAGGTGGTGAAACTCCCACAGAATATTCAGTTGAAAGTGCAAAAATGGTTGTGGGTTCTGCTGAGGTCTCCCAGAAAAAGATCCTCCCTCATAAAAAAATATATTTAGGCATGTACACACCAACATCTTCCTCTGTATTCATGGCTGTACATCTGTGCACACTCACATTTCTTTTTCAGGCCAAAACAATAACTGAGGCGATGATTTTTTTGCACCCCCAAGGTAAAAAACCCAGCTGGAAGTGCAATAAAACACAAACAACGGGCACAGGGTGGGGGGAAACCTCCCTGAAATCTCCCTGAACTTTCCAGGGGGATGTCAGGCAGGCACTGAACCACAAAGTCAGAAGCAGACACGAGCAGGAAAAGGAACTCTCTGGGCAGAGTTCCTTCAGAGCGTGACATTTATGATTCATCTCACAAGAAATTTGTGTCCATCTGACGACAAGATCTTTTTTTTTTTTGGTTTCCCTCTCTTTTCCTGTGGAAATTTCTCACATAACATAAGGCTTTTTGGCTTAAAACAAAGGTTAAATTTTAAACCTAGGCTTTTTGGAAGCCTGGCTCCCTGCTAAATACAGATGTTTTTCAGGAGGGCAGCTGACTGTTAAAATAAATTCACTGCAGGGAAGTTCTTTGCTGAAAACCAGAAAATCTTCTGAATCCTGTTTAATGCAAAGGAGGGATGATGGGGCTTTAGGAACAGCAAGAAAAAAATGTCATCCTCTGCTGTTGCTTTTCTCTTTTCATTTTTCCTCTTGCCTAAATATCATCAGGTAAATGAGGACATCTTTTTAGGAGGTTTAATTGATATCAGAGAACAACACTTAACACTGTCCTGACTGTAAAGTGATAAATCAAGGCAGGATTGTCCTTGTCCTGCAACTTCTTGTGTAGCTCAAATTTGATTTCAGCAGCTAATTTTCCTTTTCTTTATTTTTATTTTAATTT
>VXBU01009018.1:70445-81464 GCA_013400315.1 Bombycilla garrulus
TTTTTTTTCTCTTTTCTTCGCTACTTACTTTTTTTTCCTCAGGTGAGGTGGAAAGCCAGGGATGGCAGGGAAGAGAAATAATCCCTCGGAAGGGCTGTTGAGATAAACAAAGAACAAACACCTCTTGAGACCTCAAAAAGAAGATTTGGGAAGAGACCCCAAACAAAGATTTCCTAGGACCAAAACCCCACAAAGGGGGCAGGTGGAGATATGGGGATCAACACTTAATTTCCTTGCTTAAAACCTCGTTTTTTTAGCAGTTTTGTGGTTTCATCCTTCTTTGAGGAGCTCTCCAGAAGGATGAGAGCTCTGGCAGACTCAGACCCTGTCACTTTTCTATTCAGCTTCCAGGGAATAAAACCAGATCCCAGTTTATGGTCGTGTGCTGGTCCTGCAGAGGGCAGGTCCCCTTCCAAAGCTGTTCCTCTGCTCTGCTCACTTGTTTTCCTCATCCCACTCTTTGTGCTCAGCTCCTTTCCCTTCCCAGAGAGAACATGGGCCAAGAGCAGTTGGCCCATGGAGAAACCTGCTGAACTGAGGCTGAAATTGTATTTGGGTTTTCTTTTTCACTTACAAGAAAAAGGAGAGGCAGAAGCCAGCACAGCTGGCAAAGGAGAAATTAGTCTGCTGGAAAATGAGACTTTTTTTTTTCCACACCTCAGCTTTATAAAACTGACCCAAAACCAAGCCAGGATATGAAATCTGAGCAACTCGGGCTGTAAGAAATAAAGGTTTTCCTCAGTTTTTCTTCAGAGCTGAGCCAAACCAGAGGTGCAGAGCATCAACGCCAGAGCCAGGCAAACCACAGAGCCCCTGTGTGCTGCCCAGGGGCGTGCAGGGAGGTGAGAGCTGCAGAGCGATGAGGATTCCTTGGGGATTTATTCCCCACCCTTTGTTTATCTTGCACTCCACACATCTGTGCCTGAGAGCAGAAGTAGCTGCAAATAGCTCAGATATCGGGATTCTGAGAAAACAGGGGCATGAGGAACTGCCTTCCGTGAGACAGGGACAGGGAGGAAACTCTGCTGCTGTCTGCCTGGCTTTGTTCCTGCTGTTATACACTGAGAAAAGGCTGAACTGTTCTCTTCTCAGTGGATTATTCCACAGAAATTTCGTGGGGTGGATCACATTCCTACTCGCAGGTGAGGAATAGGTGGAATCTAATCCAGGCCAGCTGGATGCTGAAAGGCTTTTGGGGAATTTAGAAAGATGTTTTTTTTTTTTCCTGAACACCAAATTCATCACCTGTAGCATCAAGAAGAAGCCCTGAGTCTTGCATCCCATGACAGTTTCAGCTGATTATTCCACTTATTTGTCCAGTTCCAGCCATTTGCTCCCTGCCAGCCGTTGTGCACAAACTTGTCCCAGTTCAGAGAATAATTTTGGGTTGGGAGGGACCTCAAATCCCATCCATTTCCACCCCTGCCATGGCAGGGACACCTCCCACTGTCCCAGGGTGTCCCAGCCCCAGTGTCCAACCTTGGGCACTGCCAGGGATCCAGGGGCAGCCACAGCTGCTCTGGGAATTCCATCCCAGGGAACAATTCCTGCCCCAAATCCCATCCAATCCTGTCCTACTTCAATTTAAAGCCATTCCCCATTTCCTGTCACTCCATGCCCTTGGGAAAAGTTCCTCTCCAGCCTTTTTTAGGTATTGGAATGGTCTTGGGCCTTAATGTAAGAAATTTTTGTAACCAAGTCTTATTTAGAAGAGAATTCCCTATTTCATTTCCTTAGAAAAAGAACAAAAATCATTATTTTATACAAAGCAAGAAGCCTTGACCTAGTTAACAATCTAGGAAGCACTTTCCCAAACCAAAGATGATAAGAACACTATGAAACATTTTCTTGTTCCATTTGTGTTAATCTCGTAACATTTTCTTGTTCCACTTGTGTTAAACTTGTAATGGAATTACCAAACCCTAAAGCCTTCCTGATAAAGGAACAAATTAACTCTATCTGAGCATCAATCTGTGCATTTAAATTTAGGTCTTGTTCATGTTTCTGAGATATTTCTTAGGGCCTTCCAAGAAACAATACCCGCTGTTTCTAGATGAGCAAATTCAGGTTCTGCAGAAAGCTTCCCACTTCTGCTTCACAGTTTCCACTGATCTGATCTTCACTCAGAAGATTTCTTCCTCTGCAAGATTCTAAGAAAACATCAGTGGCAACTGTTTCATCTTCCCTCTAGGAAATCTGCTTTTTTTATCTTTTATTGATGTCATTTTTCATGTCTCACCTCTCTGACTGGGACCAAACAGACAAAAACCATCAAGTTTGACACGATAACTTGTTTAAATGGGTTAAGTGCCCTCCTGGTCTGAGGTGAAGCATCTGCATCTCCTCCAGAAAAATCAATTTCTCTGATTTGTGCAGCTGTGCTTCCATCTCATGGAATCCTGGTGATGCCTGAAGTTTGAGCTTTTATTTTTTTTTTGACTCTGTGCTGGTTTAATGTGCAGTTCTGGGTTTCATATTCAGGGTTGCTGAGCTCTCTGCACAGAGCAGGGACACAAAACAATTCCTTTCCAGCTGGGACCAAGGACAAATTTGAGGTCCAAGAGTGGAAACAAGGGTGAGGAAGAGAGAAGAAACAAAGAGGTTGGAGCTTCATCACCTGAGGCTGTAATTGGACAATAACTCCAATCTGCTGATGGACCAAAACCTATCAATGTGTGAGGCCTCGTGCCCGGGGATCCATTTTTATTTTTTTTTTGTGACCATTGCAGGGTTCTTGCATGACTCAAGCTGGATCCTTTCAATAAATCCCTTTTTATTCTTTTACTCTGCCTACTCCCTATTTCCAGGTCAGCCTCTATGGCAACACTGGAATGGTTTGGGTTGGAGAGGACTCAAAACTCATCCAAGCCATGGGCAGGGAACTTTTCACTCTCCCAGGTTCATCCCATTTCTCCCACTTTACTTTTTTACTGCTCTGTTTGTCCTCACCCCCCTCCCCGGGCAATGCTGGTGGGATAAATCCTTGCTGCTTAAAAATCCAATTTTTTTCCACTCAAAAATCCCACCAGGATTTTCAGATCTCCGAGGAGCTGCCATGGGTGGCTGGGGGGTTGAGTCCCTGCCTCTCAGCAGTTTGCTCCATGCCCTCCCTCCCTGTTCCAGCCTTGAAATCCTCCATAAAATCTCAGTTGCAAGGCCCGGTAAATAATGGAATCGCTGGGATGAATGGGAGCCTCGCTCTCTCTTCACAGGGCCTCCGCAAAATCAAAGGGGCAAATTGATCTGACAACATCCAAGCGCTCAGTGTACACGGGATTAAAATGAATTTCTTGTTCGCCGTGAGGAGCAGCAGCCCGAGGAGTATCTCAGCCCTCAGTGTTTTCCTGGGGCTGTGCCAACGGTGCCTCATTGTCTGATTTCCAGGGGCTGTAATTGAGTGATAATTGCCGGTTCCTCTTTTGAACCAACACTCTCTGATAAACTTCATCGCCATTTAGCTGGAAATCTGAGAGCTCTAAACAATTTATTTACCAAGAGAGATAGAGACATCTCTTAACACACTGCACCGCTGCCTGCCCTCCGTGTACATCGGCATTTGGATGGCGCCAATTAACAGCAGGCTGCAGTTTGGGATTGGTTTGGGGTTTTTTTTCTTCATTTTAAAAATATTTTTTCTCTCTTCAATGTGGTCGCTGTGAGCCATTTGTTCAGGCTCTTTTCCTGCCTGCACCACCAGAGTAGGTTGGGTGTTTTTTTTTTGAGTGGAATCAAGGGAATACCTGATTTTACCCTGATTTTACCACTTTATTCTCCCTCATCTTGATTTGTTTTTTACCCAGAAAAAAACAAATCAAGATGAGGGAGACTAAAGAAAAATTGTAGAAATAAAGAAAAACTTTACTCAATTTATGGATGGGATGATGCAGTCTGGATTTTTGCTGCTTTTCTCATGTTAATGTCTCATTTCTCACTGGAAGTAACAGACTCAGAATTACAAACCAGCTTCTCCCTTCACCTCAAAGCTTTTAGGGAGTATTTTCAGTGGTGGAAAGGTGGATGTAGAAGGGACATGTGGATTCCTACTGCTGTTCACCCTACAATAGCAGAGCAATTGGATGCATTGCTGCACTTAGCAGAGATGTAGCCCAGTAAATTTACCCCCAGGGTCAAGTTTTAAAAATTATTATGTAAGGAAAGTCCCCAAATAGTAGAAACATTGGGCTAGAGGGGACCAGAAATGGCAACTGCCTTAAAAAGTTGTCATTCTTGAGAGGTATTTCTCCAGCCTGTTCTTAAAGTCTCCAGAGATGATGGGGTCAACGTGCTCAGAAAAGCATCAGGGTTTGGGAATTTTGGAATTTGGGAATCTACGCTGAGCCAGACCCTTCTGTTCTGCACCTGCTGTCCCCTCTCCTTCAATTCTGGGAAATCACAGAATATCCTGAGCTGGAAGGGACCCATCCAGTGCCACCCCCGGCCCTGCCCAGAGCCCTCAAAATCCCAGCCTGGGCATCCCTGGCAGCTCCTGCAGCTCTGGCAGCCTCGGGGCTGTGCCCATTCCCTGGGCAGTGCCAGCAGCCTCTGGGGAAGAACCTTTCCCTAAAATCCAACCTCAATCCCTCCTGGCCCAGCTCCAGCTGCTCCCTGGGTGCTGTCCCTGTCACCAGGAGCAGAGATCAGAGCTATGCCTGCCTTATTTATTCAATTTTATCGTTTGTGTATTCTTCAATTCTTCTTCTTCTTCATCACATTCTTACTATTCCTTCTTGTCTTCTTCTATTTATTTATAACATCCTATTACTATGCTACTTCCATGTATTTTAAAATTATTCATCTTCTTCACGCAGCAGGAGCAGCCGAGCCCCAGAGCTGCGGTGCTGCTGCAGGGCTGTGCCTGCGCTGATTTGGGCTCTTTGGCTGCACAGCCGTGTCCAAGTGCTGCTGGCACAGGGATGTGTCAGGGGCAGCACAGAGCTGCTGCTGCTGCTGCTGCTGCTGCTGCTGCTGCTGCTGCCTCAGCTGGGGCTGCAGCGGGGGAAGCCCTCCCGGCCCGCACACGGCTGCTGGAGGCAGGCAGGGCTGCTGAGGAACACAGCCAGCCTGGCTCCCTGGCCATGGGCAGCGTCAGAGCGGGGCTCTGGGGGCTTCGCTGTCCCGGCTGCACAGCCCTGCTGCAAAGGCCTTGCCAGCACAGTTCTCTGTGCGCCGGGCTCAGCCAGCGCCTTTCGTTTGGCTGCAGAGAGCAGCGCCAGCCCTGCGCTGCCGGCCCAGCCGGGAACTCTCCCGCTGCTGCTGGGGCTGAGCGCTCACTGCCCGCAGGGGACTCAGGGCCACCTCTGAGACAGAGACAGCGAATGAGATCCGAACACTCTATTCCTTCTGCCTTACAAACTTGATTAGAAAAGACACCACTTCTTTGGGAATTGGAACACTTCTGTCTGTCTGAGGGTATTTTCTGGGAAATTATGATGTAGCATAATGACTACGTATTGCATATGTGTGTTTTTTGTATCCTAGACTGTAATGTAAATACACAATAAGTTACAAACACAAATTATTTGGTCATTTTATTTATTCATGAGATTTCTATTTTATTTATGGCTTCTTAACTACTCTTCTTCTATACTCCTTNCCTGCTGTGCCCCAGCTGCCCTTCACTGTGGCAGCCCCGTGTGAGCCGCAGCCCTGCAGGGAGGGAGGCTCTGGCAGCAATTCCTGCTCTCGCTGTCCTGTCTGTTTCACTCCTCCGGACTGGGTCTCAGGTAGGAACGGCGCAACAGCCCCCGCAGCGCACGCAGTGCCCTCCTGAAGCGGGAGGGATGTTTCCTGGGGGCAGCCGGCTGCCCGCCCAGGGCCTGGGCTTCCAGCTGGCCAGGCCAGGGGCTGGGGGCAGAGACCCGGCTCTCTTCCCTGCTTGCTGCCACTGCTGTTCCCCTTCCGGCAGCGATCCATTGCTCTGAGGCCTCCTGTCCCTCCTGCTGGTGCCTCAGTGCCCACATCTCCAGCACAGCCCTGCTCAGCATCTCCCTGGCCTGGTTCTTCTTCAAGTGCAGCTGAGGCTGGCTGCTGGCTGGAGTGCTGAACCGGGCAGTGAGTGGGCTCCGTGTCCTCGGAGATACCCACTCCTCACTGAGCTCAGAAGGAGCTGCCGATTTTTTGTCCTCTGCAGCAGGAGACTGGAGGGATTTGTCCTTCTCAGCAGCTCTGGCCGGGGGAGCAGCTGCCAGCTCGGTGTTCCTGGACCTCCACCGGGCAGGAGAGAAGCTGCGCAGGGCACGAGCTGCCTCTGCTGCCACCGCTGTGCCCACACTCCTGGAACGGCTGGGTGCCTCCAGGGGCTCCTTGTCATCCAGAGCACCCTGGGGTTTCTTCCTGATGCTGTCCTGGATGGCCTCTTCCCCTTGGGACACCTCTGGGACACCGGAGCGCTTCCCTTTGGAAAGCACATTGCCATCTTCCCCGTGAGCAAGAGACGGCATGGTGTTCAAGAGCTCTTGCCATTTGGCCTTCACCTTCTGCTTCCACCGTCTGAGTTTGGCCGGTCTTTTGGATACGACAGCTTTGCTCTCTTCCTCAGCACCGTAGTTGTTGGGGAAATAGGCTTCCAGCCATTCCAGCACCTTCTGGTGCCCTGACACTTCCTGCTCTTGTGGCAGTTCCAGTAAGGAGCTTGAATCTGAATCTGAATCCATCTTGCCGAGCAGGGCCCACCTTCTCAACTCTTTGTCCTCGTCTTGTCCCCACTGTGAGAGCTCTTCATCTTCATCTTCTTCTGCCTGGGAGAGCTGCTTGTTTTCATTTTCTTCCCATGGTGACATGTCCAGGATATCGTGGTCATCCCCAAGCTGCAGCGCTGTCTCCAGCTTCTCTTCTCCTGAGCAAAGCTCCTTATCACTCTTGCTGTCCCCTCGGGAGAGCTCACGGCCATCTTCCCTTGGTGACAAATCCCAGTCACATGAGCTGTCCTCTGCAGCAAGTTCGATGGCTTCTTCCACTTCAGACAGCTCCTTATCAATCGGGCTGTCCCCTGAAACGATCACAATGGCCTTTTCCACTGGGGACAGCTCCTCATGGCTTGTGCTGTCCCCTGTCATGACCGCGATGTCCTCTTCCACATCTGACAGCTCCTCATCATCTGTGCTGTCCCCTGTAATGATTTCAATCTCCTCGATTTCGGACAGCTCCTGCTCTCTTGTGCTGGCTCGTGTAGAGAGCTCGATGGCCTCTTCTACTTGGGACAGCTCTGGGTCTGTGCTGCTGTCCACCGGAGTGAACTCGATGGCCTCTTCCACAGGGGACAGCTCCTCGTCACACAGGCTCTCTCCTAGAAAGGACTCGACATCTTCTGTCTTCTGGGACAGCTCAAGGTCACTGATGTTTTCCCCTTGGGACAGCTCCTTGTCATTGTCCTTTGTCTCAGGCCCTGTTCCTGTGAGGCTGTGCTCCATGGCACGAGCCCCCGAGGGGATGGGCGGCACAGGCGGACGCTGCCATCTCGGGGACACACAGGCTGTGCCCTCCTGGGCCACCGTGAGCAGGGGCAAGAACACCCTGGGCACGGGGGTGTATGGCTGGCAAGGAGAGGGGCTACAAGGCTGGGGCCCCTTCTCCCCTGCCCTCCCCTGATCTGTGTCCCAGCTCCAAGTGTCCCTGGGGCTCACCAGGCGGGGCAGTAGTGACAGCTGTGGCTGTGGTGGCAGCCGTGGCAGTCTTTTCAGCTGTGGCAGTGTTGGCAGCGGTGACAGTGGTGGCAGCGTGTCCCCACGGAAGGACAGGGCCTGGCTCTGGCTGCCCTGCAGCACTGCCTGCGGCTGCCTGAGCTGCACCTGTGGGAGCTTGAGGGCTTGGAGATTTTTGGCTCCCACCTTTGGCTGCCCGAGGTTCACTGGTGGCAGCTTGATGGGCATCAGTGAGGATGAGGAAGAGGAGGATGCGTGGGATGGAGACGGCTCCTTTGGCAGAGCGAAGATTCTTGGCCTCTCCATCCACTGGCCTTTCCTTCCTGCCTCCTCCATCCCTTTCAGCCTCCTCCGCAGGCTCAGGATCTGGCCTTGCCTGGGCTGGGAGCTGGGCTTTCCCTTCTCCTTGTCCATCTTCTCAACAATATTCACCGCACTTGGTGCACACAGACACAGGGAGCTGCTTCCTACTCAGAGAGCGGCTCTCCTGACACTGGGCAACGCTGGCCTCTGTGTCCCTTAGATACCCTCAGCCAGGCTCCCTGATGTCACAAGGCTCTCTGGCAACTGCCATGTCTCGCATCACAAAGGGCCCTGCTACCAAGTGCCCGTGTCACAAAGGGTCACCCCGGCACCCCAGTAGCAATGGGGCACAGAGGAAGTGGCACGGAGCAGCCCCGGCACTTGTGGCCTTGTGGCCCCTGCTGTGCCCAGAGCCCTCAGAGGCTTTGGCCACGCTGGCACACGACAGCTGCATTCCCGCTCTGCACAGCCCTGGCTTTGCAGCCTGCGCAATTGGCCGCAGGCGCTGCCAGGGACTCGTGGGCAGTGGCTCCACGTGCCGCGGGAGGCCGGGGAGCAGGGCTGTCCCTCGGGGCTCTCCCGGGCCCGGGGCTCGCTGCCTGCTGCCGGCAGGGCGCTGCCGAGGGCTCCCCGCCCGCCGGGGGAGCGGCGCCACCATTGCTGCCGCCCCGGTGAACTCGGCTTTGTCCCGGCTTTGTCCCGGCTGGGGAAGGAGGAGAGCACGGGAAAGACTCGCGTTTCTCATCCCCTTCCTCACCACAACCTCCAGGTTGCTGGCAGAGATAATTCCGAGCGGTTATCAGTGTTCAGCAATAAAGGAAGCAGGGACTGACCTGCCTTTACTGAACTTAGCCTGTCTGGGGTCAAGAGTGCAAAGGACTCATTTGCGCTTGTGTCTAACAATACCAAAATTGATTTGCAGGTCCAGTGGGTTCCGTTTATCTCTTTGTCCAAGGGAAAATCACCTCTGAAACTTTAAGAGGGATTTCTGCTCTTGGTAATGCTCTTTCCACAAACTATCATCTTAAAACGTGATGGTTACTGCCCATGATTTTTGAGGAGTTAACTTAAACAACATGATTTTAATCCATACAGGCTGTTTTGCAGGATGACAAACTTTTAAAAAGTCTCTCCTTTAACTGAAAATAGAACTTTTTAACAGGCCAGATTCACAAATAATTACAGCAGCACCTCTGTGTTTGCAGCCAAATCAGAAAGATCCCTCTTTACTTTGATGACTTGATGGGTCTTTCCATGTTTCAGCCTCAGAAGATTTTGTGGTGGCAGTTCATAATCAGAGAGTTTTTCCTTTTGTTTCTCTGCCACTTGGGAAGAACTGATTTGGGAGTTCTGAACCTGTGTTTCATGGAAAATGAGACATGAACTCCACTGCAAACTCTGTAACACTCAAAGTGGGAAAAGCTGCAGTGAAACTTTTCGATTTGATCAGGAACCGCATGATTTTCTACCTGGTCCTCCACAGATTGAAAAGAGCAGATGAAATAATCAATTCAGACACATTTCTTCGGAAATTAAAGATGCTTTTGCCACTGACATTTGAGACTTCAAGAAATCAGCACTCGTTTCAAAATGGAAAATGCACTTTTCCTTTCTAAATGGGAGAGGTGTGGCTGAATCAAATCCATTCTCCAGTGCTAATATAGAAATTAGCTTTTAGTAGAATCATCTCTGCAGCACTCCCCACCCTTCTCTTTCCCTCTCTCTGTCTGAAATGACCACAATATCCTAAATTAACACTGAACTCATTCAAACCACACATTTAGCAGTTGTCTTGCCTTCAGTTTTCTTCTCTCATCCCCATCCCGCTGCTGCTTCTTAACACTCTCTTGGAAATTATTGAGCTCTCAATTGGCTCTGGAGCAGCACTTCAGAAAGAAAGTAGTCTGGCACACATTTTATTGTGATGTTTTCTGTTAGATTTTCCATGGAATCATGGAAGTTTTGGGTTGGAAGGAACCTTAAAGATCATCCAGTTCCACCTGGACACCTCCCACCATCCTGGGTTGCTCCAAGCCCCCTCTAACCTGGCTTTGAAATTTTTGGATGAGGAACAGCAACGATTCTCTGCACCTGTGACAGCTCTGCATCCCCACCAGCATCCAAAAGCAGGGAAAAAAAGGAGGAAAATTCACATCAACAGCAATTAAATAAACATGGAATCCTGCACCAAAACCCTGGCCATGAACTCCACCTCCAGTTTCATGCCTGAGGTTTGTCTGTCTAATTAGCCAACATGGAAGTTTGGCTTTTTCGTGTTTCCCCTTGGGAGAAGCTTGGCTTTAAGTCCAAATCTTGTGGTCACTCTCACTATATTTCACCCAGAGCTGTGCTGCTGTAGCTGTCTTAAAATAAATGGAGCTTTTAAAGGGAAAAAGCCAGAAAACAACCAATTTTATTTTTTTATTATGGGAGGAGAGAAAAGTTTTTCTTGACATCCTCCTTGGAAAGGCTTGAATGGGGTTATGTGTGTAAACTTATATATGAATGTGTTTGTGACTATTTAGAGGGAACCTCTTGGGATAAGTAAGAAGTGGAAAATATGATTTTAAACCAGGAAAAATCAGGGAAAATCTGAATTTGTGTATTCCCCATCCCTGGAAGTGTCCGAGGCCAGCTTGGACAGGGCTTGGAGCAGCCTGGGATAGTGGAAGATGGAATTTGGGGCTTTTAAGGTCTCTTCCAACTCAAACCATTCTGGGTTTCTATGGATGCCCCTCCTGCAGCATCCATGGCTGTGCCTTGAACCCGTCCCCAGTGTTCAGCACAGAGATTTCCAGCCCTACCCCCTTAAAACAACTCCTCTCCCCGTGTTTATCTTGGCCTGGGTGCCTCAGAAACATCCTCTGTTTTCCCTAATAAAAAAAAAAATGACTGCACAAAAAATGTGTGACAGAACATTTGTCTTCAAAGCCCTCTCAGAGTTCCAGCACGAGCTGTTTACCCTCTTTACCCCAGTGAAAAACAGCAGCTGGTTGGTTTGATGGGGTTTTTAATTTTGTTTTGTTTTTTTTTTTTTTTTTTTTTTTTTTTTTGGGGGGGGGGTGGGGTTTGGGGG
>VXBU01009020.1:0-27291 GCA_013400315.1 Bombycilla garrulus
GGGGCGGGCGGGGAGCGCGGGGTTATGCCGGCCTCGGGCCGTGGCTCGGGGCTGCGGCGGGCCCGGCCCGGCCCGGCTGGTGCAGCCCCGGCGGAGGGACGGTGCGGGGCGAGGGGCAGAGGCGGCCGGGACGGCGGCGCTAGGTCAGGCAGGGGGTCCTGCGAGGAGCCCCGCAGCACGTCTGGAATGTGAGGGCACGAGCAGCTCCTCTCTGCAGAAGCGTTTTACAGCACCAGATGATAGTTACCAACAGAGTATAAGCCCCGAGCTCAGGCGGCTTCACTGTGTGAGTGCAGGTACCCTGCTATTGTTAGTGCTGGTATTTAATATTTGTACAGCCATAACAAGTTAAATATTGGAACTACGTCCTCTCTAGTACTTCTCTCCCGACAGTTCCCGAGGGTGTCTCTGTGAAGGAACAAATGCCTCAATCCAAATCTGGGACCTTCAGAGCCTGCCTTCAGCTGCCTCTCCATCTGGAAGCACCAGCAGCCCTCTGCAAGATGTTTCCAGAGTTGCTTAAGCTTGTCAGGGCTCAGCAGCAAAGCTCCAGACTTGCCCGTGTGCCCTCCTGGGGTTCCTACCCCATGCATGTTCTCGATGGCCTGAGGCTGGCTATCCTTTCCAGACACACTTGCCGCACATTCCCTGCTCCCCTGGCACCGGTTCGGGGAGCTGCGGAAGGGAGGCCGAGTCTGAGCGAGGGATGTTCAGCTCCCCCTGCCAAGTGTGCTTCAGCACAGTGGCAAAGCCACTGCTGGGCAGTGGCCTTGGGTTCTGGCAGCCCCTCTTCAGCACGTCTTGTGTTGTGGTTGGTTTGGTCGTAAGCTGAAGCATACAGGTCCTGTTGGTGAGGAGCTCTGAGGAGCCTAGCAAGTACTTGAATGTATATATGATGTCTAAGATATGTGTAAACATAATTCTTTTTTTTCAAGTGTCTTTTGTTAAGGGTGATATGTTCTGTATGCTGGAGGCTTGTGACAGTTCTTAAATGAAACAAATTTTTCTCTAGAGGTCACTTACTTTTGGGAAATTTTGTTTTATTTGTCTGGAATTCCCTTCTGCTTTACACTGGATATATTATTCAACATCCTCTGTCATAATATGTTCTGTAGTGTTTAAAGGTTGTTGCCTTCTTTCTGCTCGGGGCTGTGTTTCAGTGATGGGTGAAGCAATGCTTCTAATAAGTAGTTTTGTATCATTTTGTCAGGTACTTCGGGATTGTTTTATGAAAGACTACATAAGTGTCATTTAATATTATGAATGTCTCTCATGTTTTGGAAGTTAACAGACGTAATATTTGCCATCCTGCCACCATCATCACATTCGTTTTCATAGTTATAATCAAAGGTGGCAACAATGACATTCAGATGCTTAATTATATTTCAAGTAGATGACCAGTGCTAACTTATTAAATTAGTGCATAGTGCAGCAGGAACAAGTGTCACAGCTTCCCTCTGTGGTTAGGGAGCCATCAGCTCGCTTCTCACACATAAAAATCAGTATATAGTGAAGCATATGGCACCAGTGAGTTCTGTGTTTATTAAAGGACTATGCCTCTGAACATTCTGTGAATTTTTTTCCTTAGTTCTCTTGATGTAGATCTAAAATGTTTTTCCCATCTTTCAGGACTTGAAATACTGAACAAATTCATTTTTTCATCGGATGAAACCAAGACTCCTTAAGGTTTATGAAAACAGTGAGGCTTCTCCTCGCATCAGATTGGCCCCCTGTCTGGTATGAGATCCATCTATACTGTGGAAGCCTAAGGTTCAAGTCTCTGGTTTGATTCAGAATGGTTTTGAACTCTTTTACATTTTCTGTATTTCTGGAAAATTGGATTTCCACCTGTATTGGAATAGAAGGGGAGTATCCCATCCCTTTAGTTCTGAGGAGAAATAACATCTTCTCAAAACTGACAGGTTAAATTTTCTGCTACAATGTAATTTTTCTGGTCACAAATTAAAATGTTTCCTCAGAATTTTCTAAGCAGTGGCCATGTCTTTGGTCTGATAGTAATTTGTATGTTGGTAATAATCCAAGAAAAGCATTTGTTTCACAAGCACTTAACTAGTCAGATTAAAAGGAAGTAAGAAGAAAGACCACCACTATCATCTCTTAGCTGACAGCTTTAAGTAAATCACAGTTTTTGTACTTGGATCTCAGAAATGTAGAATCACTCTTCTCAAAGATATTCTGAAACCCTGCTTTTGTGTAGCCAGAGCCACAGGGTTTTTCTTGAGGTAACTTCTGTGGAGGAGGTGGGATGAAAGAATGGTACATTACCTGCTGAACTACTCCCTTTTTCTGCTGTTTTGTGATCTCACCTCTTTCCTCCAAATGTAAAAGGAGAGTTGTTTTATCCCACACTTGTCTTTGCTGTGTCCAGAGTCACTCCAGTGAGGATAAGTGATCAAGTGAAAGGAATGTACCTCTTTTTTTGCTGTGATTTGTGTGCCTTTTGGCAGATGGGTTGTTTCCAGATGGGTCTGGAAATCTTCAATTGGTTTTAATGCTTGAACTCTGGTGTTCTATAAGCTTTATTGCAGGACTTTGTTTTCTGTTGTTCCCTTTAGACTGGATAGCCAGGATTTTTTGAAAAACAGATAGTAGTTTCCAGGACAAAAATGCTGAGTTTGTATCTTCTTTCAGAAATTCTGTGATAAAAAAAGGCAAAACAATGGCAGGGAAAAGAAATAAAAGGATATGTAGGAAACCTGACAATTTTGTCAGCTTGTGTGTGTTGGTTGTTCCTAGAATTCCACTGTTGTACCCAGATGGGGCTGAGAACTTAAAAACAGCAGATAAGCAAGGGGTCATTGACTGACCAGTGACAAAGCTTGCAGACTGTAAAAGCAGTCTCTGAGGTAAAAGATACTCCTTGAGCTACACCCATCAGCTTTGAGTTTCCCCTTGACTCACATTAACTTTTCTTGTGTGGGCTCATTTATTTACAGCAGAAGTGAACCTTGAGAAGGACATGCAGCTTCCATTTCCTGACACAGTGACAGAGAGCAGTCACAGTCTAAAGGCTTTTCTCAGGGTATTTATTCCCATTAGGTCTACAGACAGGTTGCAGATTTTGTGGTACAGTTGTTTGCAGTAGTGGGACATTGAATTTAGTTCTGTGCATCTAAGCTCATCACTCCCTAGTAAAGAAGGTAGTTTTCTGGAAGCCCATGCTTACTTCAGTTGCTGTAGTCTGTGATATTGAATGAGACATGAAACCCAATCCCCATGCATGGCTTTACAGGTCTCAGTGGATCAATGACTGGTGTGTTTTGTGGTGAAGCTGACATTAGGGTTCATTAATCTGAATTTTTCTAGATAGTAATGTTCACTCTTGGTCAAGAGGTAGTAATGCATATCACTCATCCATTGCTTAGATTTGCGTGGTGCATTTTGGCATGTAAAGATCACAGTGTGACTTGGTGTGGCTCTGTAGGACTGTACAAGTGAGTGATAATGCTCCACCCAGCATGCTTACTGCTGTGTTTAAGCTCATGTGAAAATATGTATATGTGACCTTAAGCAGAGAGAAAAACAATGAAAGTCAGTGAGAATAACAGCAAAGAGTGGAGTTAGATGTGTGCTTGTTTCAAATTTGAAATTTAGAGGGAGTGAAGGCTGGATTGGATATGCATTCCTAAAAAGGAGACTTTTTTTCTCTACATCTTGTTGTCCCAACAAGAAAGAGAATATGTGCTTGTGTCCCAGAACCCTTGAGAAGCAAATGTGAGTCCATTAAGTCTTAAGAATATGAATGTATGTATCAACATGCAGGACTTAGCCCATATTTGCATATAGCATAATGTGATTTTAGTTCTGATTTTTGGCCTGAAAACACTATATGTGCATGTAAAATATAATTAATGTAATGTTTGACCCTGGAGGAGAATTTTTATCTGACCTTTTATCAGGAGTAATTTTGGAAGCTGCCCAAAATGTAAAATCCCCTGAAGTTCTTCTAAAGAGATGTTAATGAAAAAACACTTAGGGGTATACTGGTCTCAGATCTCTCTGAGGAAGAGAAACTTCAATGTGACTTTGCTCAGAGAAGCCTAGATTTTTGAGACTGTTATCTGCACAGAAATAAGGTAAAATAGAAGTCTGACTATTCTGGTCACAACAGCTAAACTTTAACTAAATTAGAAAAAAATTGTGCAAAGTTCTATACACGAAGTGACTTGGACTCTGCTTCTTGGGGCAAACCGCACATGCTTGCTTTGATCCCCAAGGTTTATCCGTCCTGGTGTGGCAGTTCAGCTGTAAGGAAGCAATCTGGTTTAGATGTGCCTGGCTTAAAGCCTGCCTAGAGTCAGAACATGACCCTCAAACTATGCCAGGCTGGAAGGGTCTGTCTGCCACAAGCTGAGCCACAGAGGGAAGATGCTGTAGGAATTTTCTTTCCTTTCAGGTGAACATTTAAAAGCTTTGCTTCTCGCTTACCCAGTTCCTTATCTGAGTGTGCTTTTCGGAGGTTCTGAGAGTAGGGGGTCAATATATTAGCCTTTTCCATCGGTGTACTAGTGTTTACATGTCTCTTAAAATTTAAGTGACTTTGATTTTAGGTTGTAGAACATGGACAGTGCCACTCAAGCAATATAGCTTCTCTGGAGTGTGTGTACCTGCATATTTTGGTGGGACATCTCTTTATCGTAGTTGGATTATATAAGGCCTGGCTAAAGCTCTCCTAATTATTTTTCATAGCACATACTGTAACCTTATATAAAATCTTACTTTTAGTATTCCTTCTTACTTTTAGTATTCCTTCTCACTTCTGTAGTGTAAAGGTTTTTTGGTTGCTCAAACCATATATAGAAAATCTAGTGAAAAGCAGTATTTAGCATTTCCTTTAGCTAGGCTTCTTAAGAAAATATGGTTTTGAATGCTTTGGGGACCAGCAGTGCATTATTGAAGGCCACAACGTTAACCCATTATTCTGAGTATTTCCAGAATAGTGTGTTTCATGAAAAAAGTGCAGCAAGATAGAGTAGATGATGTTTTTTAAATAATCCCCCCAAGAGTTCTCTAGGATTTGAGTCTGTTGGCCAATTTCTACCCAGTGAAGAGCTTACACCTCCGAAATGGTGAGGTTTGTATGCATGCTGCGTGAAGATACAGCCACCCAAAGGTGGGAGAGTGCAGGTGCCCCATGAAAGGAGGGGCTGCAGCATATGCTCCTGTGCTCCTGTGGGGTTAGGCAGGAGTTTGTGTGGGGGAGAGGCACCATACGTGTTCGCTTCCTCTCTCATAAGAGCTTTATTCAAGGCATGAAAAATCTCCTGTGTAACATCGTTCCTTAGGACACAAAGCCTTGAGTTAGCTTGAAGTTCAGGAAATCATGGTACTCTCACAGCTCCATTTTGGGAGAGGAAAAGGATGAATGCCACTTCTGACCAATGTCAATTCTGTAGACAGGGAAGAACATTTATGACTTATAATGAAAATGAACTGTGACCTTCAGAGCAGCACACCTGCCGTTTCTACAAAGGAGACAGGAGTTTGCCCAGAAACCTCAATTTTTTAGTACTTCCACTCATTTTCAAATTCTCTTTCTTGGGCAGAATAACTCAAAAGCAATGTAAGATGTGTTGTTATCTCATGTAACACGAACTAGTTATGGTGTGAGAGTGTCTGTGTAGGAGTACAGTGTCATAGGTCTTGGACACCTTTGTGGTGACTGGTGCACAGGGAATTGCTGGGCTAAATGACAAGTGAGAGTGTGCATCTGTCCTGGAGCAAATGCAAGTTCTGTCCTCCTGCTGCATTCAGCCACCCAGCTGTGGCAGGCTCAGCTCCACAGCCCCTGTAGCTGTGCTTCGCTGACAACATGCATGAGCCAAAAAGCCATGCTTATTAAAATCCATGTCAGAGGGAGTGCTGGGTTTCAGGCATATTTGCACTGTAATCACCACTGTGAATGTATTTTATTTTATATATTATTATTATATAAATTTATAAACCTATATATATTAAATGCGTTTTATCAGTCAATATATTTTTGAAGAAGGTAGAGTAGATCTGGCATCCATCCATTGGAGAGCTTAGAAAGCTTGCTTGCCTAGTGGGGAGGAGGAAGAACTGTGCAGACAGTATTGAGTTCCTTCCTTTCTGTAAACCTCTAAAAGGTTGGCAGAAACCTGAGGGAAAAGAAAAATAAGTTAATTTCTTTTAATTCTTCCTGATATAGTCTACATGTGTTCTCTGACCCTCTGCCTCTCCTCTTGCTTTGTGACTTTTTCCCTTGTCACAAAGTCTTCACATATCGGGAACTGTAAGATAACATAGCATAGACTAATTTCCTACAGCTGTGCCATGTATTTCTAATTAGAGGCTTTTCCATGCTCTGTAGGAGTTGTTTAAACTAGAATTGAATACTCAAAACATTTCCTTCATCTGTAAATATATGGTGAGCCTGTCACATTTTCCAGGGCTGTGTGCTTATAAAGGAAAGACCCACTTAAAATGCTCTTGAAGCAGCCAGGGCAGCCCTTGTTTCTAAATGGCAGCTGTGTTTAACTTTTTCTGGATACAGTTAATACCCATTGAGCCATTCTTTTGGGGGTTTTTTTGAGTTTTTTGTTTTTTGGGTTTTTTTTTGGGGGGGGGTTGTTTTGGGGTTTTTTTTTTGGGGTTTTTTTTGGGGGTTTTTTTGTAAATTTTATGTCATAGCAATCTGGATTTAATGCTGCTCTAATCTCACATTGTAATGTAACAACAATGAAATGATTCTCACACAGGTTTACAGAGAATCTGTGCTAATGCCATTAAAATGTGCTTACCGAATCAAAACAAATGCAGAATTAGCATATGGAAACTGTGTTTATGTGATTATAATGTTTCAGCAACATGAGATTACTGTAAGAAGCAACTAATCCAAACCTAGGGGGACTTCCCATTACAAGGCCATTAAAATGACACAATGACTGAAGCACACGTTTCAGATGGGAAAAGCGGAAACATAAATCTTGTCATCAGTATTCAGGCAAAATATCTATTGAATTCAGTGGAGTTTTTACCAGAGTCAAGAATGCACCACCATGACCTTTTTAATAGCAAGTCCCTTTTCTCTTAACAATACCTCTAGGAAAAATATTTACTTCACCAGGATATGATAGTTAACTAATGGTGAGAGTTGTATTTTATGCACCATACAGTTGGTGGTTATAAAGATTTGTCCAGAGTTTATTACAAAAATGATAAGGTATTGTGTTCATGGCTTTTGTGAAATAATACAAGTTTTGGTTATATCTTAGAGCAATTTTCTCTTTTTTTGGTCTGGATTTATCATTTTCAGGAAATATAGTTTATTTCTTGCTTTACAGCACCCAGAGCTCAGAAGTCTTGGTCTGTGTAGGAGCTCCTTGGCAATACCTCCACATAAATTAGCAATTTTCAAAACCAAAATAGCTATTGTTGCCAGATATGAGCCTACCTATTTATCTTCTGTTGTAGGAATCAGCACATTTTCCCATCCCCTCAGACTGGTTTAATATTAAGGAAATATAATCAAATATCCTATGTAGAGCCATCTGAAATATATCAGTCTTGTCCTGGTTTGTTTCTTGGCTCACTCCTTAGTCCATAGAAGGAGGATAACATTACAGAAAGTGACTTGTCCTGTCCTTTTACATGCATTCAAAATAAGCTGGATGAATTGCCTATAGATATGTCCTTCCATCTCCACTACGAAAATGATCTAGATGGTTGTTGTGTAGTAGACATACATCATTTAAATGTCTAATTTAGGTGATATGAATGCAGTTCTTGGTGTATGAAAGAAGAAACTTTTTTGAAAGAAAGTTCTGTGTAAAACACGGCATGCAACTCCTAAGTAAACCACACAAACAAAGATTCCTGTAGTAACATATACACGCTTAAATTAAGCATGTATATTATTCCATTTAAAAGCTTTTTGCACCTACAGTCTGTTTGAAAGACTCATAGTTCTAATTCCATCAAGTATATCTTATTAGGAGATCATAGCATAACCAGGGCAGACTCTTTATTGAATGACAGTAGGAAAGATATCAGGACAGTGGTTCCAAAAATAATTCCAGTCACAACTTGTTAACTGTCTTTATTTGTTACAGTTCTTTTATTAGGAGTGGTGGGTTTCTAAAACTGTAATCAGGAACAGGCATTAATATATTTTTCATGAAGATAAAATTAGGCCTACTTTTTAAAATGCTGTTTGTGTCAGTTTCCATTTTTTGTGATGCTTCTCATATTTATAAAAATCCTTGGCCTCAGTCAAAAAGTTCTTTAAATTCTATATGTGAGCTGTAATCTGTAATCTAAATTTTAATCTAGAGTTTAAAAATCAACAGGTTGATGTCTGCTACAGGAGAAAGCTGACATGGGAACTGGTAATCCATTTGTGTCAAGCTTTATCAAAAGAAATTAAATGCTTGTATATTTAATTGTATATAGGTTTGGTTTGCTAACTTAATGAATGGATAGGAAAATTGTCAGTGAACTTGGGGAAAGAGGAGTGTGAATCCAATGCAGAGTGTAGTTACCACTCTGTGCTGTCAGGGTTTAACTGAATGCCAGAGTGTAGATACTTAGCATTAAAAAAAAGGAGGGAGACAAAAAAATAAAGGTAATGCTTAGAATTAAGTCAGTTGCTTTTCTGTGCGTAAAAGAATGACTCAGATCATTGAACTTTCTCTGAAATACTGGGTTGCTCTATATAGAGCACTAGCCTTCTTCAAGGATAGAATTAATGACTGCTTAATTGAATTGCAGCTAGAGGCAGTTTCTGACTAAGGCAGGTATTTTTCTTTTAATTATTTGCTCAAGAATAATATTTTCTCAAATCATGCATTTCTTAAATTGTTTGGAAGAAAAATAAATCATCCTATTAATCAGCCAGCAGTCTGTCGAGAGTAATTATTCTGCTGCCTTCTCAAACAAGTTAACATGCTAGTTCAGGAACAAAATTCCTAAAAGAACAGTTCTTCCTAAGTCTGCTTTTACACAAGGCAAATAAACATAGTCAGTCATTTCTCTTTTTTATGGATGGCTGACTCTTGATATTGCAATGAGCACCAGCCCTGTAGACTTCACTGGGCAGGCAATAGCTGCCTTTTCCAGGGCTTTGGTCACTTTTGTGCATTGGTGCTCTTACAGTGATGCTTCTCATGAGATCAAAGTATCCCCAAAGAGATCTTGATGTTCCTTTGCCCTTTGATATGTAGAGTTCAGTGCCCTTCAGATTTCAGTTTTTCTGTCATCCTGGTAGATTAACTTTAGCAGTTAAAAGGAAAAATGTCCTCCGAGGGCTTTACCAGTAACAAACCAATGTTTATGACATTATTCCCTAAAAGAGAGGCAGAAATTGGAAAGACCTCTCTCTTTAATCAATAATGCATGCTCTAGTTAGTCCTTTCCTCTGGACATGATTAAACATGTATTTTGTTTCATAACTGATGATTTTGGTTTACTAGGGATTTTAACTGTATATCCTCAAGCCTTTCTGACTAGTATCTGGAAGATCTAACATGAACTGGTTAGTCAGGACTACCTCCACTCCCAAAAGGGGAAAAAAACCCAAAATCCCAATGGGGAGAGCTGCAGTTAATTCTAACCTGCAGTGCATTAGGCCAAACTGGCACGGGCCTTTGACTTGAACCAACTGCAGGCCTCAGTGTTTGTTACTGCTCATTTGAGGTTTTGAGAAGTAACATTGTTTCGTTGATGTTAATGATGAATTTAAAAGCCACATATAAATTAGATTAAGGTCTGTTCTTAACTGGTAAAATATTTGCCCACTGAAGAACTTTGGCTTCTCCACTGCTGCTTGTGGGCCATGCTGTATCTTTGGCAGTTGTTGTCAGCCTTAAAGGAATGGTCCTGGGCTGTTCCAGACCTCCAGAGCCCAGCTGGTAGGAGAACCTGAGCCCTGCTGAGCAGGTTATCATCCCCACCCCTGCACTCCACACAGAGAGCAGCAGACAAAGTGCCCAAACATAGACAGCTTCCTCAGCATGGGAGGGGGACACTGAGTTTTGGAGGCCAGAGATAAATATACTGAACATACCAGTAAGGAATTTTTAGCCTTGGTGCCAAGTGTGTTCATCTGGTGGCTGAAGCTGACAAAATTTGACAACTGCTGAAGAGCAAAGAATTCTAAATGAACATACAGTGGTTTATTAAATAGGAAACATTTATCTTAATGTGATACTGACTGCAGCACAATAAATGATGACAATTTTCATGATGTGTTTATGTTGCTGGAGTACTGATACAAATACAGTTGGGTAAAATAAATGCCTTGTTTTTCGTGTTGACCATCACTGCACACAGCTTTTGGAAACATCCCAATGAACACGCACAGAGTGTAGGTACATGTGCAAAAGGGAGAAGGGATCTCAGAAATTGCCTGAGAAAATACTGCTCTTTCTGAAATGCTTTTGTTTCCTTTCTTCTTCCTTCCCAGATTCCTTTAGGATCTGATTTTTCCCCTTTGTTAAGAAAAAATGCCTTCCTTGAGCGGAAAAGTGCAGACTGTCTTGGGCCCTGTGGAGCCAAACTCTCTTGGCTACACATTGACTCATGAACACTTGACTATGAACTACAGCAGCTGCTTTTGTCCACCTTCTCCAGGCCAAGAGCCTTTGTCTAATGGGCCCATTGAGATGAAGAACTTGTTTTGGATTAAGCAAAATCCCTACAGCCATAAAGAAAACCTGCTTTTGTACCAGGAAACAGATGCTGTGAGGGAGGAGCTGCTGCATTTTAAAGCAGCAGGTGGTGGGACGATTGTGGAAAACACAACTACAGGAATTGGCCGGGATATGAATACTTTGAAGAAACTTGCTGAAGAAACTGGAGTTCATATTATTGCTGGTGCTGGGTTTTATGTGGATTCCACTCATTCTTCTCAAACACAGGCCATGACAGTGGAGCAGGTAAGTCTTAACCATTTCTTCAGTTCCTCTGTCCTGTGAATTATCCCTGGGTAAGCTGAAGTTAGAAAGAAGTTCCAGTAAAATAGATGAAATACAGAGGAACAGCATTACTGCTGGTGTGTAGTAGCTGGAGCAGCGCTACTTTCATGTGCTTGGGTTATCTGTCAGAATTTCCAGTTCTTAAGCTCCGTTTTCTCTGAGGGAGTTCTTATAATGCAACAGTAAAAGGCAAATACAGTATTTAATGTGTGGACATTTGGTACACACTAACTATCTTGAGTTTTTTACTGTTTTTTAAGGAAGGAGTTTATCCTTGCTACCTCTTTTGTCACTTTTTCTGGCTAATTGCTTCCCAATGAGTTTACCCAGTTTTCTTGTAAAAAGCATAAATAATTGCAATTTTTATAGGACAGTTGTAAACCACTGCTCTGCTCAGGCTGTGTGTTATAGCTCTCTTCTCTATCATTTGTCCAGGCTTTTCGGGACATAGAATACATCAGCCTGTTTGTACAGTGACTAAGACAACGTATTAATAATAACTGAGGGCTCCGGATATTCCTGTAATAATAAATGTTAATCTTTTATGAAGAAAATGTGGTGATGAGGAGAAGAGGGAATGGAACTCTCCAAGGTAGAAGGCTGTGAATGTGTATGAATTGAGCTGACTTTTTTTTTTTTTTTTTTTTAAATCTGTCATTATTTACAAGTGAGTCAAATTAATTTTAAAAATCAATGGTCAAAACTTGAGCAGTGCTGCCAACAAAACTGGACCCAAGCTTGCCCAAACTGTACACAAGAGTATCATTTTTCCTAAATGTTCTTCCATTGCTTGAAATACAAATAGATACAAATAGCATAGACACCAATAGATTTCTCAAGGCAAAGGTTTGCTTCTGTGTTTGATGGACTGATGGAGACCCACAGATTTCCTGTACTTAGCACTTAGAAGAAAGACCATCATCAGTGCCATTTTGTGGTTTCAGTTCTCTATGTATGCTTAATATATGGCCTGTCCCGGGAAAGAAAAACGAAAGCTTTTGTAACAAAGTAGTTTTAGTAAGAGATTCTGATGGTTTTTGTCTGTGCATGTGCTAAAGCAGACTAGTTTTGATCTTTTCTCAAATGAGCTTTGTTTTTTTATTTCTAAAGCCAGCAGAGCTCCTGTTGTTTTACATTGGCATTCCCATAAGCAGGTTTTGCCTTGTCTCTTCAGGATGCTTGCCAGAGTTTCTCCCTTCCCTATCTGAATGACAAGGTTTCTTTATACTCGGAAATCTTGTTTTGCAAAAACTACATTGAATTGTGTCTGGAGCAAATTCAGGTGTGCAAAGGTTTTAGAATAAACTAACCTCTTTTTTTTTTTTTAAGGAAAACTTAATGTCTGCCTAAATCAGTGTTCAAATTACATGTAGACCAGCTTTCTTGGAAAATCTGGACAAATGTGTGACTGGATACTGTTAAATTGATTTGCTTCTGTGTTTATTTTGGTCTTAGTGAATGGCTAGCATGACATTAATTGACAGAAAGCAGGTTTTAACTGCAGTGTTTACACACACCCAGCTGCCAATTAAATAAGTTCAGAAAGACCTTGGGAGTATAACTAGCCCAGCATCCATAGGCCAAATTTGATGTTATTTAACACAAATAGTAATAATAACCAAAAATCTCATTTTTCTGTCCTCTAGCTGACAGAGATTATTGTTGATGAGGTACTCAAAGGAGCAGATGGGAGTAATATCAAGTGTGGTGTGGTGGGAGAAATAGGTTGCTCCTGGCCTTTGACTCCAAGTGAACAGAGAGTGCTTCAGGCAACAGCCCAGGCTCAGTCCCAGCTTGGGTGCCCTGTTATCATCCATCCTGGCAGGAACAGCGACTCCCCTTTCCAAATAATGCGCATCCTGCAGGAAGCTGGGGCTGATGCTTCAAAGACAGTCATGTCTCACCTCGACAGGTAAGGAGACTATTCTGCTGTGCTTCCTGCAGTGTTGCCACCACTCACTGGGATTTTGCAGAACTACACTAGGAAAAGTTGACATGGAGTGTTATCCTCAAGTTTACTGACTTAAAAATGAGTGCTTATATAGAGCTTGATCTGTCTCCAGCACTTCAGTCAGGATCAGCTTTTAGATTCACATTGATAAGAGATTTTGGTGTTTTAAATGCCGTCTTTGAAAGCCTGGCAGAGGGATTAGGTATAACTGTAGCCACATTTAAAGAATGGGAATTCCATTAATTTGTATCTCTGCACAAATCTCTATATTTACAAAGCATTGGACACTGAGCAGCTCTCACTAAATCAGGTTGGAAGTTGCTGGGCTTCCAGTATTTTTGAAAACTGTGTTACTCTTAATGGCCTTGCCAAAATCTCACAGAAGCTAATGGAGATTTCCTTGATTTGGCTGGAGTCTGGATCAAAGCAAAAAGCAGATTTTTAATGTTCTACTGCCATACAGGGTAAATACTGCTGAAAAAGAAAGCAATTGGGTTTTGGATAGTTCATAGCATAAACCAGATAGTTAACATTTAGGTTCCTCAAGAACAAAAACCGGTAACTCCACATGAGGCATGGAGAGAAATTGGGATGCTTTTCTGTCTCCAGCTTAGAAATACAGCCTCTATTACCAAATCAGTTTTGTATGACCTTGTGTTGCTCATGGTGAGCTGGAGTATGTCCAAGCATTGATTAGTTTGGCCAGTTGCTGAATAACAGAGACTGTGGTCATATGATTCTCAGCAACTGGATTGTTTGCCCTCAGTGTGAATGTAACGCAGGCAACAGCGCTGTGCTCCAAATTTCTCCTGGTTACAGGCTCTAAGAGCTTGCAAATCGATCTACAGGTGTTTGTTACCCACACAGAGCTCCTTATTTTACTTGAGGATTTTAGGAGCATAAAATTCATGCCATGAAATTGTATTTGAATATTTATAAATTACCTTCTTTTTGTATTTACCTGTGTTCCTATAGTTGTATTTTTCACCCCTTTTTGAGGAGAAACTGATTACTTAAATCATTTTATGAAAAAGGACTGAGCAAGCTGCAGGTATCAGTACTGATGTAGCCATTTTGATACAACATAAACATACAATTATGGCTTTTGCCTCTTATACGCTGTTGTAAATTAAGTAAATTAATGTTGAATTAAGTAATTAATTGATGGAAGTTAAGCAATATAAATAGGAAAACAGCAGTGCAGTTTCAGTAACAGCTGCTGATGCACAATATGACATTTCCTTTTATCTCTTTCTATCGTTACTTTCACACTTTCAGGTTGGCACTTGCTATAACATAAACTTCTGTGACGTTCGGCTTTGCAATATGCATTTAACATTTTAATTCTCCTTCAGTAAGAAAAATCCATGTGGGAGCATCCCAGTCCCTTAAATGTGAGATAAATTTGTACATAACTCCATATTTTATGTATGTATTTCACATAGACAGAATGGTAGTTTTCCAGTGGATTTACAGTTAAATGATAAAACTCAAATGCTAGATACCATGTCTTGCAATTCAGCACCTTAGAACAAAAGGTAGCAGGTATCCATAGTGGAACTGTGGTGTACTAAAAGGCTGGAAGCAAAAGCTATTGAGCCTCAGCTTTAGTCATTTGTTAGGGGTTAAGGTTATAAAAGAGATCAACATCTTGACTCAACTCAGTTAAGTAACTTTTGTTGGAAGACTCACAGCAAAAATGAATTTAGGGCATCTTAACAGTTTGTTGTCTGTCCCTGTGGTTTTTATGGCTGAGGTCCAAATTACAGGGTACTTTACCATTTCCCTTTTCCATGAGCTCAGGGCTGTTCAGGGGCAGTGTTGCCCAAACACCCAATTCCAGCTCAGAGATCAGCAATTTGAACTGGGAACTGCTGCTGTTGCTACATCCATTTAGCTCACAGTGGGACCCACCTGGTAGCTGAGGAAACTTAAGTTCTCTGGCTCTTCATTGGGATAGAGCACCCAAAAGCGTGACACTAACAATGATTTTCAAAAGAAACTGTTTTGGCTTTGATTTTGAAATAGATTGTTGGGTGTTTTTGCCACCTGCACAGGATTGAGTACTCTTGGAAATTGTCTCCCTGTGAACCGAGCAGGGCTGGATCTAAAATAATCTGTTCTTTTGCTCTGCACTTTGAAAACTCATGTGGTGATAAATGTTCAGTCTCTGTAAACTGTAACATTTATTTTAAAATAACATTTTTTATTAATTACAGTTGGCAAGTCTTACACTCCTGCTGAAGGCAGGCGTTTTTGAACATGGATTTTTTCTCTCTTAACCCATCTGTTCCTCCTACTTTATCTGTTGTTAAGTCATAATATTGAAATGGTGACATCAGTCATTTCCATAGCAACAGACTGTGATGTAATGGTATAAGGTAAAACTGTTTTGTGACATCAGTACTTGCAACAATAAAAAAATAAATCCCTCAACAAACTACTGCCCTTTTGGTTAACTGTGCTGCTCATGTGGAAATTTGGTTTCTTCTTAAAAACTATAAGTTGTCTAGCAACTATAAAATTATATCACTTGAGTGTTTTTTGGGGTTTTTTTGGGCAGCTTATACACTTGGTAAAAATTGTTCAAAGAAAACCCAAAATATTCCAGAGAGCTCTTATTTCTGTTGTTGTTCTTTTCCAAATGAATGAGAGATATTAAGAGCTTTGTTCCTTATTTCTCAAATGTGCTGCAAAGCCCATGTTCACAATACTCACAGTGCCATTGTATATTTTGGTGAGAGCGTTTCTTAAGGCGTTCTGACTAGATCCCAGTGCAAACAATGACATATTGCTGTTCTAATGGCCATCTAGAAACATCACTGTACAGAATGGAAACTAAACTCAAAGTTGTATATTACTGGTGTGTGATGAATGAAATGTCCTGGATGAAGCTTCCTCCTGTAACTCTTTTGGGAAAGTAAATATGTCTTGTGTTTTTAATATCACTATGAATTAACCTCCTCCTTAAATGTCCTTCCTTGTTAGGTTGTCTGTTGAGAGGGTTAATGTTATCAAACGTAAGTAACTTTCTTGTTTCCATATAAAGATTATCATAGAGGTTTTCACCATTTTGTGGGGAAAGAATTGGTTTTGTTTTGGTTTTTTTAATGCATGAAATCCCAAATGAATGTAACAAGGACAATGCTCTGTATCATCCTAAGCTGCACATGTCAAACAGGTGTCCCGTTTTTCAAATGGGTGAATTAAATCTTAGATTATTTGTTTTTTTTCCTTGCAAGTTGAAGGTCACAGAATACATGTCCTCATACCATAAGATGTTTCATTCCTGTTACAGTGCTGACTCTGTGTTATATATGTTCTGCAGGACCATATTTGATAAAAAGAAACTTCTTGAATTTGCTAAGCTTGGATGTTACTTAGAGTATGACCTATTTGGCACAGAATTCCTTAATTACCAGTTCCATCCGGATATTGACATGCCGAACGACAATGAAAGAATTGCAAGGTATCTTCTTCCATGCAGTTTTAGCTGTAGCATGACCATTGATAAAAAATGTTATTGGTATTTGTTTTAATACCATCACAGAGTGATTGTGCTTGTTGTTCAGAATTGTCTTCTATCGTACTGAAATAATGCCATTTTCCCCTGCTGTTGTCATGCCATCAGAGCAGCATATATCATTTCTTCTGTCTGAGAGGAAGATGCAGAATCACAGTGTTGTAGGAAGGTACTTGAGAAGAAGATCAAGAGCTTTTTTAACTTCATTCTCTGTCCTAATTCCATGCTGATCTGGTTGAATTTATACATTCTGTAAAATGGAAAAGGCTGGAAATATTGCAGTTATGTTGGGATTAAGTACTTCTGTTTGAAACAGTATTGGAAATTTAGTGCTGCTATTAAGCATCATCTGAACCTGTTATATCTCCTCACTGGTTTGCTAACCTGGCAAAACTCGTTGGTTATTTTGGGTGGATTTGGGCTTCCATCCTGAAAAACTGCCTTTTGTCTTTCAAGTGCTTTGTCACCTTTCCTCCCCCTGTCCTTTTGCCCTTTCTCTGTTTTGAAGGATGTGATTCCTGTCTCCTCAGAGCTCCCATTCTCCTCATACTCATTCACAATGTGAAAATATTGTCCCCACTGGCAGGAAACCTCTTCCCTGCTTCTCATCAGCACCTGCAGTCTCGGCTCAGCTGCACGGCAAATCTGTTGTGCTCTGCTAACGCAACGTTTTGCCAAGGAGATACATTCTGTACAGAAACTGTCTGAGAGAAGGTAGGATCAGCTGAGAATGGACACCTCACTCCTTCCACTCCATCTGGAGGTGTGATGCTGCCATGCTGTTTGTCCACAGTGTTTGTGAGCAGTGAAGTGGCAGGTGTCTGAGGAGTGGGTTGTCATCCTGCCTGTCTTTCTACCTCCAATAGTCACAAACAGGTCTTTCGCTTTCCTTTTATGATTGCTGATCTCTCATGAAGTAACTTCTAGCTTTTCCTTTCATCTCAGACATAGCTTCCCTCCCCCTCGTTGTCAGATTAATCTTGAAACTAATCTATTTCAAACTGTTCTCTCCTAAGAAGGTGCTGTGGTTATTCTTCCACCCTTCCAAGCGTTTGCTGCTTTTCACACTAGAAATTGTTTCTCTCTTAACAGTGCTCTCAGTCTTGCACTCATTATTTTAATTTGTTGCAAGGAATCCACAGTTTTTGCATTTAGAAGGAGTAGAGTTGCTTTCTCTGCTGTCCCTCCTGCCCTCTCCATGCCGTGGAAAGTCAACATCTACGGAAGCACTGGGGAAAATATAGAGGACTGGACTAGGCCTTGGTTAAGAAGTGCATGTTCAACCATGGCAGAGTTTTCATTCCATCCATGATCCTTGCTCAGCCACCATTGTCTCTCCTGAAACTCTCTAGTATCTGAGTATTTCTTACAGCAGGCTGTTCATAGGAAGAAAAGATGAAAGGTTTGTCTTCTCATTGCACAGTGTGAGTATGTGTATTTGAGTTATATCGATGTACACACAGTGGACTAAGGATGGCTGGGACAATCTCCTTAGGGTTTTGTTTTGTCAGACAGCATCACAGAGGTAGAAATCAGTTGACCTCTAAATGGAAATCAGTTGACCTCTAAATGGAAATACTGAATGGAAAAGACTTGTTCACATCTTTTCTATTCAAAACCCAAACTTCTGTAGTCCTAATGTACGTACTTCACACAGTTTAGCTGTCTGTGTATTTCAGCAGTTTGGCTGCAGTCTACTGCCAGTGCAAGCAAAACACTGACTTCTGTTCTGGGGCAGTTTGCAGTCAGAAGCAGGTACTAACTAAATACAGAGGAATGAGCAAAAAGGAGCAGTGCTTACAGAATGGAAAGGATCATATGCCTCCCCAACCCATGAAATTAATCCAGTATTAAAGGAGGTGATTCTAATAATATGTTTGGTCAGCAAAAACTTAGTCTCTCCAGTGCCATTGCTCTTACTTTCTGGTTGGCTTGTGGTGTCTCTGTATTTCAGGCTGGAGGAGATTCTTATGATGTCATAAGACTATGGTTTATGTAGTGTTGTGCCCTGTATGGCGCAATGTATGGTGGGTTTTTGAATAACAATAACATTTTACCAAATTCTATCTTATTTGCCTTCTTTCTGCTGCCTGTGCTGATTAGATCCTGCTGCATGTATCTCCTTGTAACTCTTTGTAATAAAAGCTGTCAGTAAGGGCTTTCAGATACAATGTGGGTAATTTTGAGGCTAGTTTTTGTTTTCTTGCTGATCAAAGCATGGTCAGGAAGGTAAGAATTAGAATTTCACAGTGCTGGCAAGTGATGCAATTGGAGAGCTTCATGAGGAAGAGCACTTTCCAGGGCTGGTCTATCAGTCCCTGCCACTTCAATGCTTCAGTCCTCTGCCAAACTAAAAGGAAGCTTACTGAGAAACTTAACAGTCATGCAATACAGGAGTGTACACATCCACATAATAAAATGCTAAAAAAATGAGCTGATCAGGGGAGTAAGGCTACCTGAATGAAACACGGAACAGAAGGACTTGTAGCAGTTCTGCTATAAGGGTATGACCAGAAGGATTACTTCTTTTTCCAAGAGGACTTGTCATTTTGCCAAGGCTGTTTAGCTGCACTGCCATATTAATTAATGCCTCTTATTTCCTGGCATGTGCTAGTGCTGTGCCATGCCAGTCTTATTTATCTTCTCTAATGAACATCTTTGAAATGTGTTTTGATGATAACTGTCTGTATGGAGTATGATGCTGGCAACTTCAAGGTTTTATTAACCTGCTTTGCTAAATCGGATTCAACCAAAGTTACAAAAGTATTTATGTAATTGAGCCAGGCTCCTTTAAAGACCTTTCTCACACAGAGTTTGGTCATTTGCAAATGTAATGGGACCAGCTTTGTGACAGCAGCAAGGAGTAACCTGCTGAGAAGGAATGTATGTAGGAAATTATTATTTACTCATTTATATAAAACCTGTGTCCCATGTGTGGTGATGCTGAAGTTCTCAAATTCCTCTGTGTACCTAATGGGTCTGGAAATGCAAAATAATGTGCCAAAAGGAAAGAGTTTTACATCTCCATTTTGATGTGTGTGGTGGTGTGTTTTTAGAGGTGGGGTATTTTTCATGCAATAAAAAATACATTCTATTTTCAGGTAAATGTAACGACTTTATCCTCTAGGCACTTCAGTATTTTCTGTTAAAACAGAGTCCAGCAGTACAGTAATGTAAGAAATGTAAGAACTGGTGGGTTCTGTGCTGTTTCAGTGAGAACTTGCACTGACAGGGATGCTTCTAACTTTTGCAGGATTCGTATGCTGGTTGATGAAGGCTATGAAGACAGAATTCTGATGGCTCATGATATACACACCAAGAACAGGTTGATGAAATATGGAGGTCATGGATATTCACATATCCTGAAAAATATAGTTCCTAAAATGCTGATTAGAGGCATATCCCAAGATAAAATTGATAAAATACTTCTAGCAAATCCCAAGCGGTGGTTGACTTTTAAGTAGGAATAGTAAATAAATATGCTTGATTTATAAGGAAGCTTGATAAAATTCAGATTTCAGTAGAGCAGTTGTTAAGAAAAAATCTGAAAAACTGAAAATTATTAACTAGATGCAAACAAACTGATTACAACTTTTCTTTTTAATTAGAACATCAAAATTGTGTACTGTTCTCTACATTTTCTCCCTTAGGAAGGTTTGATCATGAATGATTTACTGAATATTAGCCCACCTACAGAATCTTTTCAACTGAAATTTTAAAATAAATTTTTTTGAAGATGCATCACCTGGACTTGGAAGGAAATGGTAGTTAAATTTCCTGTCTCCAGGGGCTGATTTTAATCCTTGTAATACTGTCAGTCTTCTCATTATCCTCATATTCTTTAAGTAATATTTGATGAAAGGTCTGGAACTTTTAATTAGCTTCCACGGAAGCTAATTCAAATAAACATAAAATAAATCTCAAATCTAAAAAGAATATGTTTCTTTCTAGTTTAACAATTTACTGAATTGTAACTTAAAATGTAAAAAAATACATGGAAAAATATGTATTTGAATAAAGCATTTTGATCACCTCTTAAAATTTGTGCAGTATTATTACAGATGTCTTTTTCTAATTGCACTAGTTTTTTATCATGAACTTGGAGTCTCACAGCAGTCACATAAAACTTGACACATACCAGCTTCTTTTTGTAAGGATGCAACACCAGCACTCAAAATATATTACATAATACAGTTTTAATGAGTTGTAATAGTTATAACAAAGGTTGTGATATAAGTCTTTACAAATCAGTATATCAAGATATGACGAAAAAGGAAGAAATGTTTGCCTTATATATGGTTTTCACATAAAGTGCGTTCTTTGCTCTTGTCTAACTTTAACCAGGGCAGGTGATTTATCCAAAAAATGGTCTTATCCAATAGCAGCGGTAGCCTGATTTTAGAAGCTTCGCCAAATTTGAGTTTGTATGTCTGGTAGCATTGAGCTTTACCAATAAACATGGTAGTAAATGCACGTTGCTGGTGGTGAGTGATTTCTAGCTCTAGGTGCAGGACTGTTGGACACTACGTAAGGAATCTCTAGCTACACTGCCGTGGGAGTGCACTGGCCAGCAACAGCAACAGTGGAGCGAACAGACAGGTCAGCTTCACATCTGTTTTTAAAATAATTGCCTCGTAGTAACGAAACAGGAGTAACCACTACCATGTACAGATACAGGCTGGCACTTGGTTAGAAGGTGAAAGCATTAACTGTCTGGTGGGATATTACACAAGCAGTTAGCAGCACCATGTCCCCTTGTGAACCCTGGATGGGTTTGCCTGATCCTCTCAGTCAGCCTGGGCTCACTCAGCATTTGTTTTGAATTGGAATGCTCAAAACAGGAGTAACCCATTCTGTTTAACAAAAGGTTCACTCGTTCAAATGACATTTTTAGGGAGTTGAATAAAATCTCTATCAGACTTCTGCTGAGTAGCCAGCACAAGAGAGCTTTTTGTCAGAACGGCAGACACTTTGGAAATTTTAGTGCAGATAAATCTAAAATCTAAAATTTGTATCCTTATTACCTTAGACAAGGTTGCTTGTGACAGAGTCTATGAAATAGCAATGCTTGGGGTAGCCTCTATTACTCTTTAATGATTTATAGAAATGTTACCTTGATTTTGCCAAAGGGTTAAAAATAAATAACAAACTGTGCTGAAGAAATTTAATAATCTTAATGAAATTTAGGTTTAGAATGAAATCTACAAGTTTTATCCTGAGATAAATAGCCTCCCAAAACCAAAACAAATAATAAATCCATTTTCTGAATAAAAAAAGTCTGTGGACATTACTGCTATGACTGATTTTAAAGCATTTTTATCACTATGTATCTGTGTTTAGTTTAATTTTCCAAGCCATTAATCTTCTATATGGATTAAGCTTCTTTGAGACTTTATATATATATATCTATATGAATGAGAAAAATAGGTTTTAATACACACTTTTTTTTTGCATGTAAATATCTGCTTCTTTCTTTACATATGTGTTACCATTTTTGGTAATATGCTTCTCTGTGTCCATCTCGTAGGCATGCCTTACCACAAACTGGTACTTAGCTTCCATGGAAAAGGTGTGTGTGACAGCATTTTCTCATGGGTCGGATCTCCAACTCTTCCTTTGTTGGAAAAATCCCACTAGCTTCAGGGAGACAAGACACCTAAGACAATTAAGGTTTTTGACCCATTATATTCCTATGAAATTGTAGTGGAACATCTGCAGTATATTAATCTGTAACTACTTTATTAAAAATAGAACCCAGGTACAGACTAAGTCCTAAAAGACAAATTGCTGAAAAGAAAACCATCTGCCTTAGTCTGATGGTGTGGATGCCAGGCTTCCTAAATATTTACACAACTAACCATCAAGAATGGGCCTGTAATAATTGTCTAAATATATATTTACATGTATACAAATTAAAAGCCAAATCCCTTTTCCACTAATAGCAATGAGAGTTTTGCCATTTGCTTTGATGGTATCAGGGATATGGTCCAATAGAATAGTTTGTCAACTGCTATATTTTTCAGGGGAAAGTAGTGTTTCTTCTATCTTTTTCTTTTAGAGGACAAAAGGGAAAGACAAAATTTAAGTAACTCCACTGGATTGATTTTATGTTTAAAGTCTAATATAAACCTACAAAGCAGGAATATTGAGTTAAGGCTTGAAGCTGATTAGTTTCTAGTTTTAAGTGGAAGGGTAAGAAAAGTACAAGGCAAACAATTTCTTTGCAGAGAGAAAGTATATTTTGATTACCTCTTCCTTTTATTGTAAAATCATTCCTCACTACACTATGAGTGGACTCCAAGCATCATTGTTAGCAGGTAAGTCACAAGAACCAAAGCTGAAGTATGGATAAAGCAGCAAGATCATAACACATCAAAGTATCATATACACTGAAGAAATAACTCAGTGTCCTTAGGTGGGCTTTTCTTCCCTATAAAAATTTGATCTATGTAGAACTTCACTCACATGGACACTAACAATGAGGAAGTATTTGCTTTGGCGGAAGTGGATAGCACATCTGTTTCACTTGGTTTGTGGTTTTTAACATAAGGTTTCTCTGTTTTGTACAGATGTGAATCAGGTAGCATTCGACTTTTTCCCCCCGCTGCCGAGGTGTTCAGTGGTCACTCTCTGCTGGGATGCTTGTTTCATTGACTTTTGCCACGCAAATCCATCGCTTAGAAGAGCAGGCTTCATTTCTTTACTGGTTTGGTGGGTCTTTTTACTCATTATCAGTCAGCATAAATAATAAATCCAGAAAATGTGCTGTATTTGTTGTTGTTTCCTCCGTGTGCTTTTCCTCCATCTAATTTGATGTAAACTTCATCTCCTGGCTCCAAGTGGAGAACCACACTATTACTGGCATAGTCGTAGTTCTGATCAGCATCCTGAGCAATCGCACTAGCTCGAACCTACATAAAATACAGAATGACTGATTAAGAAAACTCAGGCAATTTTTCCTGCCTGGTGAGGCAGTTTATTGTCATACAAAGGAATGGGATCATGCTTCAAAAAAGAATGTAAAAAGTACACCCCACACACATACAGACACACAAGCAGTCTGGGTTTGGAAAAATTGCTATTAACACATTTCAGTAAGCAAACATTTAATTTCACTGTGTTTTAAGAGATGCACTTTTGAAAAATCAGGCAAGTCACTATTTGCTGTAAGAGATTTTTGGGATTCACAAGTCATTGAAGGCTTTTCATTTGCAACTTTCCCTTAAACATACTTTTTTCCCATTTCTCCCTTGGTATTCCACTACTGATTTAATTTGACATTTCTTGCAAACTGGAAGTAATCTGTAATTTCAAGATATATGTTGGTTTCCAGCAATGAACAGTCTATGCCACTGTAAGTCTCCAAATCATTTATGTATAATTTGACTCTGTTTGGTAAAATATTTAAATATGGTTGTATGTGATTTATTTCAGTGTAACACGTCATCTGCTTGCTGCTTGTCTTTGTTCTAGCATAGTTACAGAGCAGTAAATGATTTAGTGGCATTGCAAATCTGAGCTAAGTAATAATGCATGACTTGGCGTACTATATATGGGACTTTTTCTGCTATGAACTGAAAAAATAGGCTGTAAGTCACAATTTTCCATGGATTCCTTTCAAAGTTTACATGATAAATTTCCAAATTAAATTTTCATGTAATACGATTTCACATTAATATTGAAATGTTAAAAAGAAGGGAATTCTTTTACCGTGCAGGATCTTATGGCATTATGAAGCTTAAAAATCACAGTTGGTGGAAATTCTTTATGCATCCTGTAAGAACAGTGAGAAAGGCTGCACAGGCTTGCAGCGCTGTGACAGGCTGCAAATTTGAACTGATATGTGGCATGATGATAAACCCCGACTGTTTCGGGACTTCTTGATCCTGACTTGCCTGGTATTGTTTAGAGAGGTGTTCTATTTTGCTTGGTTTTTTAAGCAATAATTATTCTAAGTACTGGATGTTTCCTTTGGAATAGTGACTGGCAGGGAAGAGTTGAAGGCTCTGGGCCGTTAACCCTGGAAAGACCTTCCAGAGAAGATAGCGGATGAGATGGTTGCTGGCAGTGGAAATGGAAAGGGCAAATGGGGAGGAATGAAAAGGCTACTGACTAGATAAAAACTTTGACAGAGAGCTAGTATCTTGCATAATGGTGAGAAGAATGATTTAAAGGACTTTACAAATTCCCATTTACTTCCTAATGAAATGCTACTTTGTGGATTTGTATAAAATCTTGCAGATGGTAAGGGAGAATTCAAATTACATCAGTGACTATCGTAAGGGAATCAGCATGTGGACACTGGCTACAACTGCAATGAATATTTCATTTTTACATAATAAATACTGGCTGTAAAAAAAAAAAAAAAAGCAACCAAATCTGGATGTTGAAAATCTAGAAACCAAAGTGCAGATGTGTGTAGCAGCAAAGGTCCTGTATGCTAATCTTAGTGGTTTTGCCTTCTTGCTTGATTAGCCAGCGCAATTTCTTTTTAAAGTTTAGGAGAACAGTCTCAAATGAATTCTCAGTGAGTGTACTGCTGCAAGAGGGTAAATGTATCTCAAAATTAAAGCATTATGAGACAATACATTTCACAAGTTCCATGTATGTTCTTTCATGAAGCTGTGCTCTCAGCCTGCATGCACATACCTAAGCTGTGTGACCTCAGCACCTCCCTGTTTAAGCTTGATAACCATTAAAGCAGACAATGTGGTAACACTGGGGACCTTGAGGTTCTGCATCTGTATTGCTTATGACCATTTGTTTTTTGTATTTTGGTTGGTTTTTTTTGTAAGTCATAACAGTTTTCAATGTTTTGGGTTTTGTCATTGTTAGAGAACACTGGGTTTATAATGTTGCCTTTTTCACTTCATTTAACTACTTTCTTCCAAAAATTATGAGCTTCCTTACAATTATAAAGCCTGTCAGATCAGTGTTTAGTGTTTCAAGTATAAATCAAAATGAATTATTGAGGCATTAAAACTGTGGGTCGATCTTAAATCATTTATATACAGGTATTTACCTAAATATCTTGTATAGTGTATACAAATTTACACATGAAATCCCTCTTTGGGTGGGTGTTTTCTTTCTTCTTTGAATAACTGTGAGTTTAATTTGTCTCATGTCTGGCAGTGGAAATACCTATATTTGGAAATGGTTAAATCTCAGGTTTAATTGAATATTTTTAATTGCATGCTTCTTTAAAACTACTGTTATGTATTTATTTTTCAGAGTTCAGGAAAACAAGCACTCTACAACATTATAAATAGGGGTAAAAATAGATCAATTATTTAATAGTTAGTAAAATTGTATTCCTACAGTGAACAATATTGCTTTTGTAGGAAGATATCAAAGTGAATATAATAGGATGTACTTTGTTTTCTAGTCCTGGTTTCTCTGCTGAGACAGTATTTATGGTAGACATTTTCTAATTTAATTAATTGCTGCTGATGTCCTCATTATTCTGTTTTCACAGTCCTTCTGAGGAGCTATAAACAAAAGGTTAAGTGGTATATCAGATTAATTTACTGGCCGCCGCCGCTGCCGTGTGCAGGGAGTACAAAGGGCGGCCAGCCGGCCTTGCTCGGCGGGGGAGGAGACGCGCAAACGAAGGAGCTTTTCCGCGGCCGCCAGGCACGGCGGGGACACGGGCTACGGTGTGCAGTGCTAGGGACACGGCGGAGAGCCGATCCATCCCCCAGCCTACCCTGCCGGAGGGCGAGAAGCCCAGGGAGAGCGGCAGCGCTGGCTCCGGGCTCCCCGAGCGGCCAGCCCGCCCTGAGGGACCTGTTGAGCCGCCGGTGCGCCGTGGGTCCCTCGCCCTCCCGCCGCACGGAGGGCTGGAGCACCGGCGGGAGCACCACGGAGCTCCGGGGTCACGGGAACGATTGGGCACCTCACACTGTCCCTAGGCACCTAAAGCCTTGAGGGATGGCGGTGCTTCCAAACACCACAGGAATTAGTGCCAGCCTAACCGTGCCTGTTAACTACGCACGGAAGAGGCGCGAAATTGCGAAGGACGGCTCCCCGGGGGCAATATAACAGGCACTGTGAGCGCAGTGGCTACGTTTATCCTAATTAAAAGGCATGATTCCCCTGTATTTCAGACGGCAGGATCTCAAGGCCTTTAATTATTTCCGACGTCTTCAGGGGATGCCGACAGACTCGGGTCCTGCCCGGGCTCTCCGGACGCCCCGTGTGTCTCTTGGCACGGCCCGCCAAGGGCTCAGGTGTGCGGGGGCCGATCTCACTCTATTACCCGCTCTCCTGACAGGGAGAAGAAGCCTCGCTCCTCTCCGGGGCTGAGAGTGTAAAACCCGGCGCTGTGCTGCGTGGGAGCCCCGTCCCGTGCCGTGGCTGTGTTCCTCCCACCCACCTCACCCTTTCCCCACAGAGCACCACCTTCTCCTGAGCTCACCCACGGTCCCTGGCTCCCCTTCCCTGCCGGGGACTTTTCGCTCCCGGCGGGAACGCCGGGCTTTTCTTGCCCTTGCGGGGGCAGCGCCGTTTGTACGCCCACGGCCCGCTCCCGTGCTGGCAGAGCTGCGGGCAGCTGCTCTGTTCGGACAGTGGGTTGGGAGCGGCACCTGCGGCGCGACTGTCGGAGAGGAGAGCGCGTCGGGTCCGCATTCACCCAGCAGCCCGGCCCCTCTGTGGCCTCCGGGCACCCGAGGCGGAGCGGCGCGGCGCTCCCCGCAGGTTCCCCGCCAGCTGCGGAGAGGCGGCCGCCGGNCGCCCCGCTCCCCCTCCCCGCCCGCTTCCCGCCCTTCCCGCGCCGCTCCGCCCGCTGCCCGCACAGCCCCCGCTCCCTCGGGGAACCCCCGCTCCGCCCGGCCGCCCGCTGCCCGCCTGTCCCTGGC